>PVKE010009843.1:0-43848 GCA_004027555.1 Craseonycteris thonglongyai | reverse complement strand
AAAAAAAAAAAAAAAAAAAAAAAAAAAAAAAAAAAAAAAAAAAAAAAAAAAAAAGATGAGGTGGTTCCCAAAGGAAGGATTTAAATATATTGAAAGGATGAAGAGCATTCCAGATAGGTGGAGGTAAGGAGATAAAAAAAAGTCCAGTTTTTGAAAAATAGTATGGCAGCTCCCCAAACTGACAAGGAGTCAAGGCCATTCATTGAAATCAAGTGGGAGAAAAGGGGATTTTTTTCATTGCTTATAGTGTAAAGACAGTTTTTGGGAAGAGATTTGGCCAGGAAGTCAGAAGATCTGGGATAAGTTTTGTAATCCAAAATCAGGCTGTGTGATACCTGAGTTTGGGCAAATTAACTCTTTTATCAAAACCCCTCCATCAATCCTGGGACACACAATACTCAATACTTTAGTGGACCAAATTTTATTTTTTTAAAAAAGACCTGAAACATAAAAATGACATGATTTATTTAAATACTTCCAAGCTACATATTCCTCAAGTGGTATCCATTTACTGCTTCTCTACTCAAGGTATCATGCCATACAGATCTATATAATTATTTATGTTTTGATTTTAATTGTTGTGTTGATAGTTCAAACCCAGTTAGGGGCATACATATTTTGAAAGTCAGCATACTGGAGCAAAAAGAATAGTCATCTAAGGTTAAGGACACTTGACTTATGGTCTTTCTTTCAGAACCTACTAGATGTTTAATATTTGACATATCACCCTGATACCAATTATCTTATGTGCAAAATTGAGCTGAAAAATACCTCACAGCTTATTGACTGGAAACTAGAAATAAATGAGCTCTGCAGGAATTTTATAACTCTAGGTATTATGAGTAATTGTTCTATGTTAGCCCACAACCTGATGCCTGAGACGGAAAAAGAATGGGAAAGTAGAACCGAACTGGTCTGGCAGACAACACTTGTATTCTGTTTTTAATTCTGTTGCTAATTTGTTTTGTAATTCTCAGCAAACCACACATCCTATCTAAGTCTCCTTTTTCCATTTTATTATCCAGTTTCCTCTCTTAAATAATGAGGAAATAGGAAAACATGATCCTTATCTATGGTTAGCTTGAAGAGGCATTGCTTCTACATTGAACAAATTGAAGTACTTCACATCTTGCTTTTCAAATACAGCTATAGGTTGGGCTACTTTCAACATATACCATGTTGCCAAGTTTAAGATGACATGAAAGATTCTTCTTGTTCTTTAAAAAACAATTATTTTATTGTTTGAGAGAAGGTGAGAGAAAGACAGAGAGAGAGAGAGAGAGAAGGGAGAAGGGCCCAGAGCAGTCTCCATTGTTGTACATCATTAGTTATGACACGGTTTCATTTTACACAGGTGAATGTGGGGCTGCGTGGGGCAGGAACTGAACAGGGGGCCTCCAGCATGGGAGGCGAGAACCTTTGCTACTGTGCCATCCCGGTGGTTACCAGCTTTACCCCAGTTCAGCGTATGAGTTTGCATTGTCCCGGAAGGGAACCCGACCCCGGATATTGTGATTACGAGGCAAGTGCTCAACCCCTGAGCTATCCCAGCATCCCCTAGTGTTTCTCCTTGATGCTGACCTTTTCTGGCCTTTAATATTTTGAAAGCCAGTGTTTCAGTAGTCATTTTCTAGAGAATATCCATTAGTTTATGAGGCAAAGTTTGATTTTAGAATATCCAGGTAGTATCAACTGGCCTTTATCTCTACTATCTACACTGACGGCCTTCTGTGTTGTTTAATTGGTTCAATTCTCTCATTCTCATTATTTAAAGTATGCAGTTATCTAGATTACATTTGATAAAGACATGTATTAAATTTTAAAATATTTATGCTGCTGTGATTTTAAATCTTATTCTTCAATGCTCATATGAAAAACAAATCAGTGATATGTAGCATGGTGGATTCAAATTAGATTTATCACCTTCATATTTATAATATATGAATTCGTATTAAGAAAATAAAAAAACTGATAATTTATTAAGATTTTGCTACTGAAATAGTTATTGTGAGGGTCTGGCAGCACTTAGGGTAGCGTTAAAGTCACCACGTTACTCTGTATCTGGGGAGTATTGTCACAGTTCTTGATTATTTCACCTAACAGGCTCTTAGAAAGATGGACCCCAATGTGGCAGCTTGTAGCTACACATTAGTGTGGTTTGCGTTGGAGCCAATTGCCATCTGACCTCTCCTCCCAGTAGAGGCAGTGTAGTGCCATCTGTACATCTTTTAGTCACATTAAATCATGTCATTTAGAGGGCCTCTGAATGTGAACGAGTTTACCTTATGCATAGGAAAGAAATTAGTCAAACTGCTAAACTAGAAGTCTGTGTTCATTTGTACTCACTACATTTTCATATTGTTCTAATTTGTTTTTTTCTGGATTGGTAATAACTGTCAAAGACTGTATCTGTTTAAAATTTGCAACTGTCATAACTAGACTATTATTCAATATAAAAACATCACTAAGGTAAGTTAAATACCATAATTATATGTAATAGAGCTCCCAGGGTTGGAGTCCAGACTGTCTTCCCAATCCAGGAATCAATATTTTCAGGTATAATTTGGCCAAGGGGCTACCATGGCAAAACATAATCCCATGGAGACTTGAGGAATTTCATGGACACAAGTCATTCTAAAGGAGAAAGAATTGATTTTATATCCTGCGACTTTACTGAAATAACCAAGTCTATTGAAGGAATTCCTTCTGGGTATATGAACATGCATGGCCTAGACTCACACAATCATAATATACCATTACCCTAGGCTCAGTAATGTTGTTTTTGTGTTTTTTCCCCCAGAAATAGGTCGACCAGATGTCCTGTTTTAAATAGGACAGAAAGCAAAAATACTGTCCCATTTCAAATGGTACATATGGTTGGCCTAGTCTCACTGGGCTAAATTGAAGGTGTCAGCAGGCTGACCATATGTGCTATTTGAAACAGGACACTATCATTGTTTTCTGTCCTGTTTAAATGGGATGTCTGGTCAGCCTACCAGGAATTCCGCATGTGATTAGACTAAAGTCAATCAGAGTCTTGCTACTTTAAGATGCACTCACTAATCTTGAAGAACATGATATGGGTGTGCCAGAGACCATCTCATGGCTACCTGGAGTAAATATGCCTAGTAATTGGAGAGATGGAATGCTCATTTCAGTATGTAAGTTCCCTCCTTTGGAAGGAGCTAAGCAGCAATAGGACCTCTGTGCTCCTGGTTAACAATTACATGGATATTTTTTTTTTAGTTATTTGTTCAAGTTAGTGGTTCTCAAAGTGTGATCCTTGGAGCAGTTAGAAATGCTACTTCTTGGGCTCTCCTCTAGATCTTCTGAATGAGAATACCTAGGGATGAGGTCCAAAAGTGTAATAGATCTTCCATTTAATTCTGATGCGCTAAAATTTGGGAAACTATTTTAACTAATTTGAAATTGTTTTTGACCTTATTTATTTATTTATTTATTGTTTTTGACAGAGAGAGAGAGATACAGAGATACAGAGACATAGAACTGAACTGGGGGTACTCCCCAGTTCAGCATATGGGTGCACACGGGCCGAGACCGGGATTTGATCCTGAGTCCCTGGCGCTGCAAAGTGAGCACTTAATCCACTGAGCCATCCCAGCTTCCCCTCTGACCATATTTAATTGTTGAAGTCCTGATATGGCAATGACAGATATGAAATTGCATAAGAGTACTGGTAACAAATTAAAAATTTTTTGGTTTAAAAAGTATTCTCACTTGATCATGCTAGAAACTTAATTTTTGAATAGGCCTTTTTTCAGGAGATAAATGGTGTCTCTGGTCTTAGGCTGGTTCTGTATTAATTTATTCTCAAGTAGAGTTACGGGTCATTTGAAGACAAACATTGAAGAATCTGTTCCATATGAAATTTTGAATCATTAGACTTTTGAAACTGTGGTGGATATGGACAGAGGTCCTCTCTGAAACTTTATATCAACTTCAACACATTCTATTTAAACTAAAATAATGACTTAATTTTAGTTTCAATATCTCGATTTAGAAGATAACCTTTATAGATGGTCTCAAGAGGGAATTTAGTCCCTCAATCTAAATATCTCTGCCTTTGAGCCAAATCATTTCAGTTTACTTTTTCATCTGGCTTAATGCTGGATATTGTATCATCAATATAAAAAATAAGTCAGAAATTTCTTGTGAGTTAATGGCATCATAGCAGTAAGCTCTCTCATTAACACTAAAAAATATAAAAATGTATGCTTCTAAAAAATATTTTGTCACTAATGAAAAAAAATAACCTGTTGTTTACATACTTATGAATGCAGAGTATACCATGTAAAAAACACTGAGTTTACTTTAGTGTTATAATATTTTTTAATACTAGCTATCTCTGTGATGCATATTGATAGTCTGGCATATTTAGTTCTCATGATACTTTCTTTTCTTTTGAGAGGATCTATGATTGGAAACATAATGTCTACGATCTGATAATTTATCTCCTTAATTACAAAAATAGTATATCATTGTACACTATATAACAGTTTGACTATCAGCAATTAATTAATAATTGTAAGACTTGGACTAACAAACACAAATAAGCTAGTCTATAAGATTTTTGCAAAGAAATCAACAAAATTGACAAAAAATATTTAATAAGTATTTAATCATAATTAGAAGCTGTATTATATAAAATTGTATTTCTCAAGTTATGAATCTGTGATCTCCATAGCTCAAAGGCTTTGCAGAAGACATGACCTGGGGGCCATTAATGGGAGCCAGTTTCCCATTTGAAACATTTATTAGTATATTGCATAGAGTCTCATTTTCCAGCAGTCCAAGTATGTTGCAAAATCCCATAGGCACGTATTAAAATTTTAAAGGAAACTATGTCTAGAATTTAAAGGTGAAAATCACCATCAAAACAGAAGACAGATTGCCCTTGGTCCTTAATAACTCACTCCTAAGTAACTGAAACAGATAAAGCTGCTCATAGGCAATTCTTATATAAAACCTTATTGTTTATATGCATATTTGCTGTTGTTACCAGAAAAACAAACAAAGAAGCAGACATTAACTTTGAGATCAAGTGGACATTTGTTAAATTCCTGGTTGTGCCAAGTACTTACTAGCTGCATGGTATTGGTCAACATACTTTTCTGAAGCTTTGTTTCCTTAATATGGAAAGAAGATGGCCAGTACCAATATCCCAAATTATTGTGATTCAATGCAAATATGAGTTCCCAGCCTTGTGCCCATGCCACTCGGTGTGCTTTTGTACGTCCTCATCGTTTTGCTGTTGTATGTGCTATTCTCTCTGCTGAATACCCCGCAATATCCAACATAACAAATCCCTATCCATTTTTTTTCTAAAGCAAAGGCATCTGGGACTTGAATGCCCAGGTTTGTCACCTTTATGGGTGTGGTTACTAACAATGCACATTCAGTTGAAGAGGAGAAACATTCTAATATTACTGTACCCATCAAAAATATCTTTTAAAGCTGAAGGAGAGATAAAGAACTTTTTAGATAAGGAAAAGCTAAAGGAATTTATTACCACCAAACTAATATTATAAGAAATGTTAAAAGGACTCCTTTAAGAAGATAAAGGGAGAAAAACAAACAAATAAAAGAAGATAAAATATATGAATAATAGGGATGCCGGAATAGCTCAGCGGTTGAGCACTTGCTTCACAATTGTGAGGTCCAGGGTTCAATTCCTGGCACTGGCTCATGCAACTCCATATGCTGAACTGTGGTATAGATGGAAACTGCTGGGATGGCTTGCAGCAAGGTTCTCACCTCCCAGGTAGGAAGCTCCTGGTTCAGTATCCACACCATGTGGCCCCACATCCACCTGTGTGGAATGAAACCATGTCACACTAATGATGTACAACTATGGAGACTACTTTGCCCCCCACTTCTTTCTCTGACACACATAATCTTTCTCTCACCTTCTCTCAAATAACAGAAAAATAAATATTTTAAAAATATGAATAATAACATCTCAATAACCATGTACCTATTAACAATCACTTTAAATGCAAATGGATTAAATGCTTTTAGTCAAAAGATATAGAGTAGCTGAATGGATAAGAAAATAAGACCCATGATCAGGTGTTTACAAGGTACCCACCTCAGAATGAAAGACACACACAGACTTAAAGTAGAGTGACGGAGAAAATATTTCACATTAATGGAAATGAAGAAAAAAACCTTAAGTAGGAATACTTATATAGAGCAAAAGAGACTTTAAAACAAAGACTATAATAAGAGACAATGAAAGACATTGCAGGGAGGCCAGGGTGGCTCAATAGGTTGAGCGCTCACTTTGCAGCCCCGGGGACCAAGGATCGAGTCCTGGCTCCAGCCTGTGAAGGCCCATGTACTGAGATGGGGTGTGCTTCCCATGCGGGAGGCCCCCAGTTCAGTTTTCGCACCCTGGTTTGGCCCCTGACTCGAGGGGATGTGCCTCCCATGTGGGAGGCCCCTGGCCTAGTTCCTGCCCTGTGCAGCACCCCCCGCCCCCCCTACCTTGTGGAACCAAATCATGTAAAAAACTGATGACCTGCAACTATGGAGACTGCTCTGGGCCCTCCCTTTCTCTCTGTCTCTCTCTGTCTCTGTTCAAAAACAATAAAATAAATCTGAAGAAAAAAGAAAGACATTACATAGTAATGAAGAGATAATTCAACAAGAAGACATTACTCTAGAAAACATCTATGCACTCAACATAGAGGCACCTAAGTATATAAAACAAATATTGACCAACATGAAGGCAGAGGTCGACAGTAACACAATCATCATAGGGTATTTTAACACTCTACTGACAACAATGGAGAGATATTCTAGATAGAAAATACATAAGAAAACAGTGACCTTAAATAACACACTTTATCAGATGGATTTGTTATTTTACAGCATTTTTTCTTAATGCAGCAGAATATACATTCTTATAAGTGCACATGGAACATTTCTAAGATAGATCACATGTTAGGTCACAAAACAAATGTCAATAAATATGAGGATTAAAATCATATCAAGCACCTTCTCTGACCACAGCGGTTTGAAACAAATTCAATTACACACAAAATAATACACAAAAGATCAATGAAACTAAGAACTGTTTTTTTGAAAAGACAAACAAAACTGATAATTTTTAAACCAACTTCATCAAGAAAAAAAGAAAGAGGACCCAAATAAATAAAATCAGATATAAAAGACAAGAAGTGACAACAGATACCACAGAAATACAAAAACATTTTAAGAAAATACTATGAGCAATTATACTCCAACAAATTGGACAATATAGAATAAATTCCTAGAAGCATACAATTTTCCAAGGCTTAATCAAGAAGAAACAGAAAATCTGAACTGACTAATTACTATGAATGAAATAAAATCAGTAATCAACAAGCTCCCAACAAACAAAAGTCCTAGACCAGATGGTTTCACAAGTGAATTTACCAAACATTCAAAAAAAAATTAACACCTAGTTTTCTCAAACTATTCTAAAAAATTCAAGAGGAGGGAAGGCTTCCAAGCTCATTTTATGAAGCCACCATTACTCTAATAAAAACAAAACAAAACAGACAAAGACATTACAAAAAATGAAAACTATATATTGATATCTCTGAGGAACATAAATTTAAAAATCCTCAACAAAAATATTAGCAAAACAAATTCAGCAATACCTTAAAAAGGTTACACATCATGATCAAGTAAGATTCATTTCTGGTATTCAATGAAAAATACCAGAAATGAAAAATAAAAATTATATGATCATGTCAATAGATGCAGAAAAAGCATTTGACAAAATTCAACATCTATTAATAATAAAAACTCTCAGCAAATTGGGAGTAGAGAAAATGTATCTCAACATGATTAAAGCCATATACTCATATGACAAACCCATAACTAATATCATACTTAATGGTAAGGAGCTAAAAGCATTCTGCTTAAGACCAGGAACAAGGCAAGAATGTCCACTTTTATTTAACACAGTGTTGGACCTCCTAGCTACAACAATCAGAAAAGAAAAATAAATAAAAGGCATCAATATGAAAAAGGAAAACTCTCAGTGTAGAGAGAACCCCAAAGATTCCACCAAAAAATTATTAGAACTGATAAATGAATTTAGTAGAGTAGCAGAATATAAAATTAATATTTAGAAATCAGTTGCATTCATATATATCAATAATGAACTATCAAAAAGAGAAATTAAGAAAACAATGCCAATTATAATTGCATCAAAAATATAAAATAAATTTAACCAAGGAAGTAAAAGACCGATACTAAGAAAATTATATCAAAGAGACAAATTAAAGAATCAAATAAAGGGAAACATATGTCTTGCTCATGGATAGGAAGAATTATTATAGTTAAAATACCGTATCCATACTACCCAAAGAAATCTATAGATTCAATACACTCCCTGTCAAAATACCAATGTCATTTTTCACAGAATAAGAACAAATAATTCTAAAATTTATATGAAACTACAAAAGACCCCAAATAACCATAACAATCCTGAAAAAGAAGTATAAATCTGGAGGTAATACACTATCTGATATCAAGGCCATAGTAATTAAGAAAGCATGATGTTGGCATAAAAACAGACACATAGATCAATGAAACAGAAAAAAGAGCTAAGAAATAAATGTATGCTTATATGGTCATTTAGTCTATGACAAAGGAAGCAACAGTGTATATTAGGGTAAAGACAGCCTATTCAATAAATAGTGCTAAAAAAACTAGTCAGTTAAATGTATGTGTATGTATATGATTACCTTCTTATTCCATATATAAGAATAAACTCAAAATGGATTAAAGATGTAAATATATAACCCCAAACCATAAAACTCCTAGAAGAAAATATAGAAAGTAAACTCTTAGTCATTATTACCCTTAGTGATATTTTTACTGACATATCTTCTAGAACAAGGGAAACAAAAGAAAAAAATAACCAAATGGGACTATATCAAACTAAGAAGCTTTTGCACAGCAAAGGAAATCATCAACAAAATAAAAAAGACATCTACTGAATGGGACATGATATTTTCCAATAATATATCTAAATGGATGTTATTCAAAATTTATTTAAAAAACTTGTAAACATCAACACCAAAACTAACAATCTAATTAAAAAACAGGCAGAGGAACAGAATAGATATTTCAAGAGGACATACAGATGTCCAGTAGACATATGCAAGACACTTAACATCACTAATTATATCAGATAAATAAAATTTAAAACCATAATGAGATATCACCTCATACCTGTCAGAATAGCCATCCTCAATAAATTCACAAGTAAGTACAAGGATGTGAAAAAAGGGGAACTCTTATGCACTGTTGGTGGAATGTAAATTGATGCAGCCACTATGAAAAATAGTATGAATGTTTGTCAAAAAATTAAAAATAGAGCTACCTTATGACCCAGCAATTCCACTACTCGGTGTTTGCCCCCCAAAATATAAAACATCAATTCAAAAAATAGACATGCACCTCTATGCATACTGCACTGCTGTTTACAGTAGCCAAGACATGGAAACAACTGAAATGCTCATCAATAAATGATTGGATAAATAAATTGAAGTACATATATACAATGGAATATTACTTTGCCACAAAAAAGAATGCAATCTTACCAATTGCAACCACATGGCTGAATTTAGAAGTTCTTGTGCTAAATAAAAAAAGTCGACTGAGAAAGACAAATACCATATGATCTCACTTAACATGTGCAATCTCTAAAGAACAAAATAAACAAATAAAATAGAAACAGACCCATAGATACAGAGAACAAACTGATGGTACTAGATGTAAGGGATGGGGGGCTAGGTGAGAGAGGTGAAGGGATTAAGAAGTACAAATTGGTAGTCACAAAAGAGTCTTGGGCATGTAAAGTATAGTACGGGGACTATTGTCAGTATTTTGAAAACTATATGGTGTCAGATTGGTGGTAGAGTTATTGGGGTATGACATCATTAATTATATAAGTGTCTAACTTCTATGCTGTACCCCAGAAAACTAACATAAAACAACATTGAATGTCGACTATAATTAAAAAGAAATGGTTATGGAGATGAACAGTGCAGCATGGGAAATATAGTCAATAATGTTCTAATAACTATGTACGCTGTCGGGTGAGTAGTGGACTTGTTGGGGTTATCACTTTGTGAATTATGTAAATGTCTGATCGCTGTGTTCTGTATGAGCAACTGAAACTAATAAAAAAAATAGAGTACTTAAAAAAAGCTAGCCTGCTGGAAATGGGCTAACTTCTATAACAACAAAAATAAAACTAGGGGAAGCCGGGATGGCTCAGTGGGTTAAGTGCTCACTTTGCAGTGCCAGGGACCGGGGATCAAATCCCGGCCCCGGCCCGTGAGGAACCATATGCTGAACTGGGAGCTCCCCCAGTTCAGTTCTCTCTCTGTCTCTGTCTCTGTATTTCTCTCTCTGTCAAAAATAAATAAATAAATACAAATATATTAAAAAAAAATAAAACTCTTGTAGATTTCTCAACTTTAGAGACTATTAATTGATACTACTTAAAAGAGGAAGAAATTATAGATTATATGAATGGACTAACCTAGGAGCTACTAATAGTGATTTTTGTCTTCTTAGAAGAAAAACCAATTCAATCTTATGCCAGGAGGAAAAAGGAGAGAACCAAGTAATCTATTAATATATTTCTTAAAAGATTTCTGGATGATTCTGAATCAAGTGCTTGGTACTTTAAGAAGTTTCTCTAAAGGATTAGTTTTGAAATTAAAGAACTCCCTATTCCCAGGCCTTTCATTTTCTGCCCCAAAATGAGAAACAGAAGCAGACACCACTGACAGAAATGGAAAACTCATGGAACAAATAATACGAGATATTTTTTAATCATTGAAGTGAGGTACAGTCAACCAAGCATCAAAAAACAGAAACAAAACCCAAAACCCAGGAAAGCAGCAATAGCAAGTGGAAAAGAAGTAAAAAGCAAGGAATAAACATACTTCGAAGGCATATTCTGAAATTAAGAGAGAGGATTAGAATCAAGAATATAGCATTTTTCACATTGTATACATGGCAAAGTAGAAAAGAGGTTTGGTCAGTGATAGAATTATTTCAGTTATTTGTACCAATATGTTTCAATTTTGTTAAATCTCATTTTATATTTTATTTCTTTGTCAAATCAACTTTTTTTCTAGCTATTTTTTGAATTTGCAGAAAAGGTAGTTAACTATGTTGTAGGCTGTGTATTTTGTTGGGACAACAGTCATTTTTCACTTGCTAGTAACTATGGGGGTAGCCATCATTTGTATAGTTTATCAGGTCCTCGGGCAGTGGCTCTCAAACTTTGAATTGAGTATTTTTGGTAGAATTGTGTTGGTGACTTGTTAACTTAGTAGACACATCCCCAGAATACTAGAGTGTGGCCCAGGAATCTGCATTTCTACCAAATCTAGTCCAGGTGATAGTGTTTATAAATTATACTTTATGAAATATTGCCAAAAGGCTGGACTTGAAAATCCACACCTAAAAAACAATTCCAATATCACATCTGTAAAGCAGAATTGTCTCGTAGGCATAGGTTAGAAAAATTGGACAGTGAACATGTAAAGTGAGTGAGTTTCTTGCTCCCCTCCCATTAAAGAACATCATAAAGGTTTCAAAGATCCTTAAAAGAATATAATACTACTTTCAGTGTACTTGTGAGTTATCATATTTAAGAAATTGCTTTTAGGTCCAGAATTATTGGACGAGGAAAGCTCTCTAGCTGAGCTGCAATACAAGAGTTCCCTGGAGATGCTGGGATAGCTCAACAGGTCGAACACTTGCCTTGCAACCACGAGGTCCAGGGATCAAGTGCACACAACAGACAACAGCCAGGATGGCACAAAGTTTCTTGTCTCCCATGAGGGAGGCCCCCAGTTTGGTTCCACCTTGTGCAGCCCAACACCCACCTGTGTGGAATGAAACTATGCCAAAAACTAATGATATAGAATAATGGAGACTGTTCTGGGTCCTCTTCCTTTCTCTCTGTCTTTTTGTCTCTTTCTTTCTCACCTTCTCTCAAAAAGAATAAAATAAATCT
Organism: Craseonycteris thonglongyai; assembly: GCA_004027555.1. Taxonomy (NCBI): domain Eukaryota; kingdom Metazoa; phylum Chordata; class Mammalia; order Chiroptera; family Craseonycteridae; genus Craseonycteris; species Craseonycteris thonglongyai. Next base: position 31,787 of record PVKE010009843.1, on the reverse strand, counting down.
TAAAAAAAGAAGAGCTGTCTGTTCTGAAAATTCTTTTTTTTTTAAGATTTATTTTATTGTTTTTGACAGACAGAGAGAGACAGAGACAGAGAGAGACAGAGATAAGGGGAGGGCCCAGAGTAGTCTCCATAGTTGTACTTCATCAGCCCTCAACATGGTTTATTTCCACACAGGTAGGTGGGAGCCATGTAGGGTGAGAATTGGGCTGGGGGCCTCTGGCGTGGGAGGCGCACCCCCTTGAGCCAGGGGCCAAACTGGGGGGTGGGGCGGTGAGAAGTGAATTGGGGGCCTCCTGCATGGGAAGCACATCCCAGTTCAGCATATGGGTCTACATGGTCCAGGGCCAGGATTTGATTCCAGTCCCTGGGGCTGCAAAGTGAACACTTAACCCAAGGAGCCTCTCTGGCTTCCCCTGTTCTGAAAAATTCTACATAGAAAGCACTCTCTAATGACAGTGAAACCTATTTCTCTCTGTGGAACCCCTCATTTGCCATTGAACATGAGTTTACTCTGTCACCTATGAAGATATATTTTCCATAGCAGTATGGACTTTGAAAAAAAATTAGTACCATTGTAATAACAGGAAACAAAAGGTTGAAATTATTGCCATCCCTGGCATCATCTTCTTCCCTGACCCTTTCCCCTGCCCCCATTCAGCCTGTGGGCATAAATGGCTTTGTACAGCTAAGGTTGGTATAGAGTACTGGTCACCCCACAAAAAGTAAGGAGGTAGGTCTCTTCTTGGGTAAGGTTTATGACAATACATTGTTACCCTTGTGGAAGGGCAGACCATGTGAGGCTAATTATCTCATTCTTTTGAAGAAACAGTCTGGGCCCTTGAGAAAAAACACACTATTTTATGCTCTAATAAGTCATCTGCTTTCTATGATCAAGTGACATGTAAGAAAAGTCTAGAAGCAAGTAATGAATTAATAGATTAAGCCCAGATAGCTTAGACACAAAATCACAGAAAAAGAAACATGATACAAATTTCAAAATCTACAAACACAGCTGCCTATTTTTATTTGAAATAGTGTTATACTACTAATATTTATAAATGTTAAAGTAGCAACTTTACAATCTAGACTCAATGTTTGACTTAAAAAGAAACTCACATAATGTAAAAAAGGACGTGGATTGTACTAAGATATAAAGAGTCATCAGAAGAGATGTTTTGAGTTCTAATTAAAATACATCTAAATCATATTTTTAAATATCCTCTTAAAATTTGTATTTAAGGGGAGCCTTTGAGGATATCATGAAAAGTAATTCAGCTACTTTCTTTGATATAATTTTATAGGAGCCTCTAGGTTTTGACATATAAACTCTCCTATTTAAGTATTTTCTTCAAACTGTGTATAACAACAGCATTGACTTTTCTTTTTATTATGCTAATACACGATTATTTGTTTAACTCAGTGTATAAACAGAAATTATTTACTTTGAGTAGCTGGTCTCAATTTAATCAAGTAGGATGAAATGACAGGTATTCGTTTCTGTATCTTTTTCCTATCAAATATTTAATCTTTCAAGCAGCAACTCTCTTCCTTTCAGATAACCGTGGATGTATCAGATCCAGAACATTTTACCGTGACTGTGAGGAGCTTCAGTTGCACATGTGGGAGTCCTGTCCTCGTTTCTTCCCCTAGTTTTCGTAGCAGTAGAGCTCCTGTTGGCACTTCGGTCTGATGTAGGGAAAGCTTTTCTGGCTTTCCCCACTCCTTTTTCCCATTTCAATGGGTGCATTACCAGTATCTGCACAAAACAAAGAGACAAGCAGCTCAGTGTAGTCAGTGTCTCAGTCCCAATCCTGAAACTGATGAGGGCTGTTGTGTTTTTTTTTTTCTTTCCCTCCTACACTATTTGATTCACATGCTTATAAAGTTAAAGGCCGGGTTACTTACATTTTATCTTGTTTCTCAGTTCCGGATGTTGGGAAGATTATATGTGGAGATCTGACACCCATCTTTTCTTGGCTCTGGAATCCTGGCAGATTACACTCTGAACACAATAGCACTACATTCTTTTTAAGGCTACCAGAGAAACAACTCCCTCCCGTTCCCCTTAGTTCAATAGTACAAGTTTTCAAAATAAATTAGTCAAGAAAGTTTAAAAGAGCTTTTATTTTTTTATTTTTATGGTAAATGTTAAGGTATGAATGGAAGTAAAAAGTGGTTAGTAGTCATTTCTGATCATTTCACATGATTTTCTTAAACCCCAAGAAAGCTAGAATTCTAGGAAATAATTTCATAAGTAAATTTGGACCTTATTCTTGAACAATTAATGATTTAAAAAATTATTCAGTTGGCAGATAAGGTTATTCCCAAATCTAGTTTACTTTCTATCTTAAAACTACACTTCCAGCTTAATCTTGTAGCAGTGCCTTCATTTAAAAACAAAAATTAAAAATTATGCCATTAAAACAATGTGCCAGAAACTAAGCAATGTGACCACTATAGTTGGACAATATAAAATATTTGTGGATCTGGCTAAGTAAGAAAGCAATAAATTGCAAAAGAAGAGGTTTATATTTTAATAACAGCTCTTCTCAACCTTACTATACAAAGATTAATTTCTCTTTCCTCTTTTCATTCTCTGCCTCATCCTCTTCTTCCTCTTTCTTGCTCCTGCTAAATTAGATTCTAAATTCTCTGAAGGCAGAGACTATCTTTATTTTGCTTTCCATTTATTGCCCTAGAATGTAAGTTAGATTCTTTGAAGGAGTTTGCTTGCTAGCTGTATGTCTGACCATAGTAAAAGTGTAATAAGCATTTGTTGAAAGAATGAATGGTTGAATGGACGATTGAAGATGTCATACCACCACTGATAGGAACTAGTTGTCTTCCAACCAGTGTACATTCTCTCCTATTATATTATTTCTTACATGATGATTACAAGTTTATGTCATAATCTACTTCAAAATGTTGCATATAAATGTCCTCTGATTTTGAAAGACACCGAATGGAACCATTGCTATGCTTTTAGATAGAACAAGCGTCATATCTGTGCAGTAATGATAAAACTAGAAAAAATAACCACTGCAGTTATTCATATGGGATCAGACAAGAAACCCCAAACTTTTGCTTGAATGACTGTTTCATATTTCAATTTATGTGGCTGCTTTGTACACACAGCCAAAACCAAAATGCTGCTCCCTACAGACCCCTAGAAAAAGGAGATCATGCTACTGCCTTATTTGACAATGTTTCTTTGTGTCTCACAAGTCCCCTTTCCATACGACTTAAATTTAAGTTCCCTCAAAATATAACCTTTGCTCTGGTGCAGTGCCAGGAAAAAGAAGTTACAACTAAATAACCATATAATTTTTATGCTCAGATTGACTCACTCATCAAGTCTCATTTAACTTTTTTTCATGATACTTATTTACCACTTTTAAAATATGCTTATAATTTTCCTCTGGCCTTTTGCCCTTGGTTTGGTGAAATGTTCTAATTTTAAAAGCTTGAAGGAAATTTGGGTAAATGATTCTATATTTATAATTTTTTCTCCTTCAACTTTATAGTGCTACTCTTGCCTATCTCATGGTCAACTTGATTAATTCAGCGACATATTTCAACAAGTTAAAATTCTTTTAATTATAATTTTTAATATTTAAATTTTATTGTACTTTATGGTTTCTTTCATTTTGCAAGATTTTATTTCAAAATGGAAGAAATACTTGCTTTGTGAGCCAGACAAAACAGTTCTTTAATGGTGGTATGTTTCTCTATATCTCTACAATTGTTCATGCAAAGATTTTGGGCAAAATTCGGAGTAGTTTTTGCCAGAACAGGGATCTATCTTCTCTGACAGCCTTTGCCCAGCACAATGTTTATACATAATAGGTACTTAATAAATATATGAGGGTTGTCTGGAAAGTATCCAGGCATATAACTATTCTCATTATATTGACAATGGCTGAATTTTTTCTGGACAGCCCTCATATGTGACTGATGGTGAAAACTATCATAACTTCATATGGCTATTACAAGGGCAAAGCTTATACGGAGAAAAATCAGCACATATCTTTATCATTCTGAGCTTTTTTTTTAATAAATAAAAGCAGTTATACTAAATCACAAATATACAGAAATACATTATACATTTTCTTTTAACCTGAACCTCTCTGTGACATTTAAATTGGCTTGTTTATGTTAATAGCAGCCATTTAGAAGTAAATTCTCAAAGCACTGCATGATAATTACATTGGGCATAACTCACATACTATGTGCTACTTTGAAAATAGGCTCCTTCTGAAAGGTATAAGCCAGAACAGACTGGATACCTTCAAACTGTCTCTAAAAGGAATCTCATTACATAAAATCGCATACATAGTGTGGCAAAGGTAACGTTAGTATTTAATGTAGAAAAACAATGCAAAATGTTATTTTTGGGCTCATTTACTGTCATTTGCTACTTGATAATGAAAACCTCTTTGGTATAGACAGACATCAATGTAGTCTGAAAATCTTAGTCAATAATGAAGCTTTATATTTACTAATTCAGGAATGGCTACTCAGTGTTTAATTATGAAACAACTCCAGATTATTAAGAAATTTTATTTGATCTGTCCCCTATAAGGACCACAAGAGGACTTTCACTTTTCTTTCTTCATTATCCGGTTACTGTGTAATGAAAATTCTTCCAAATTTGGAAATGCCTAATAACTATGCAGTTCTGATAGTACTAAATTAATTAATATTTAAACATTTTTATCTCCATAAGAGAATGCTATTAAAGAATTACTGGTTGCCAAAATACTCATATTTATCATTACTTTATATGATATCAAACAGAACTGTGAATTAAATATTAATTTAAATTATTCTAAAATGTATCAAAAATTCTATTAATTATCTAAATTATTCTAGGTTGTAGAAGAATCTGGAGTACAAATAATAAACTTTATCAATATTTAAACAGAAGTGAATTAAATAACTTATTTAGTATTACTGGGAAGCAATGTCTACAGCACAAATCTGAACAAATAAAAACCATGTTTTGCTGTTTATTTTATATGATTGCAGAAGACAAACTGGTTCCAAGATATAAAAATAATTAGGAACACCCAGGGAAATGCTAACAGATATTGCTTTTTAACTTTTTTGGTAGGTTATGATGAGATTTTATGCCAGGACTAAAAGAAACCTGATCAACATTTTTTATAGACTTATTTCGTTATGGTAGTAAAATTTTCAGATATTTAGGTTGACTTGAGACCAAACTATGAATCTACTTCAATTCGGTTTGAAATTGTGAAATTATGTATTTGAGTTTCTAGTGAACAGGCAGAATTATGTGGAATTATACCCTCTGCTTAAATTAACCTCAAAAACATTTTTCTATAGTGAATTTTAACCCACCAATTTTTATAGCTACCATTCACTGAGATAAATCTTCCTGTTTTGTATAGCATTCATATAAATTAAAATATAATAAAACATAGGTGCTTGAACATAGCCCCGAAACCTTCATACAACTAAAAGTAGTGGCTGACAATTTACGAAGGAGAAAATAAGCCAACTCACAGTGGTACTTCGCTAATGCTGAATTGTAAGTAGATGTCAAAAAGCAATGAAGTCCAGTAAAGATAATGTTTACTACATGGTTAGAAAACAAATGAAGAACTTGAAAATGGAAGAGTACCCTCCTTTCTTGTTTGTCCCTCTCCTTCATGTATTATACTAGGTTTTATATAAATTGCTTGTTTAGAACCTGGAAAGAATTTGGGACAGAAACCACTTGGCTAAGGGAACAGGAATTTTGTACTTTAAATTCTGAGTATCAGAAGAATGTCTCGCTCTTGCTATCTTAGTTGTAGATTACTATAGAACTCTTCCTATGTGATGGCCAGAGGAAGATGGAATTTCTTTAGCTATAAGCAACTGGTGCTAGCTTTAGGACCTTGAGGTAGGGCAGTATAACATTATGGAGCAGGCATCGGAACTAGTCAGAATCTCGGAGGACAGAGGATCCCTGGTGAGGTTGAAGTGGATGATGCCAATTAAAAATAAGGAAGAATGTGGAAGGAGCAGTTAAAATGAAAGCTTTGATGGAATAGGATTTATCTTCTCTATTTCCTATCTCCTTATTACTCCCTAAAATTATTTGGATTGGGCAAGAGTGTAAATGTTGATGACATGAAAGGAAGGAAAAAACGAAAGCACCACTGGCCAACTGGTATTATTGCTACTTTTCTCCTTAGCTTTGTTTCACTCATAAATGTTCTCTGCACCCCTCCCTAACCCAGGCCATTTTCAGTCTAATTTCTCTGCCTTCAAGTTTAGGAGCAGGAAGGGTACAGAAGTGAGAATGCATTAAAACATAACCAAGTACAGAGGAGACATTGTGCCATCTTTCTTTGTCTTCTACTCTCCTGGTGTTTAGGATAAGCTACAAAAGACATAAACATTTTCTTTCTATTATGTGTATCTCTTCTCTAATATTGGTTTTGTAATTGTCCATCCTATCAGCATGGTGTTCTGCACTGGGATCTGGGGACTAGAATGTACAAAGTACCTCTGGAAGAGAACTTTCTGGTCCTACTGATACCTGTAGTATCAAGTAGTTAGCTTCCTCAGTGTGTGTGTGTGTGTGTGTGTGTGTGTGTGTGTGGTGTGTGGTGTGTGTGTGTTTGTGTTTTGTGGGGGAGAGGGAGCTCTTTACATACCTGGAGACAGTTCCAACTGGAAACATTCCAGTTTCCACCAAACTATAAGCAGCCTGAGTGCAAACACCATGCATTGATCATCATTATACTCCCAAAATACTACAAAGTACTTGATACTTAGTGGATGCTCAGTACATAGCTAGTGAATGAATGAAAGAATGAATGAATAAATGAATGAAATTTCACCGTCTTGCCTTCTCATTTATTAAAGGTCCGCTCAAAAAGTGCTCCCCCTTATGGAAGTAAAATCACCCTTCTGCTCCTGCTACTTTCTAGAGTACTATGCTATTAGAGCAGACTGTGTTTTTACATTGAATCAGAGTCGATGGTATGGTCTCTGCCAGCCCAGGAGAATTCCAGATCTCAGAGGGAAAGTCTTATTCTTTTTCTGGTGCCTAGTGCTTGGAATAGTACCTAATATCTACTATATAGTCATTGCCTAATTAATGTTAGTAACATGAATTTACACTTTATCAAATGAATCTTTGATGAATCACTCATCTTTCTAAACAATTCCGACTGACTATTCATCATTCTATTTGGTAATCCAATCCACGATTTGGTTTTCAACTTTGATATATCTGTAGCCTGACAACAGTTTAATTGTTGGGCTAGATGGGGCTGATCACAGTCTCACTAGTTCTGTGCTGTTCAAATGAGTATACGCTTGATATAGTGAAAATTTCAGACAGATCAGATGGCATCACAAAGACTAAGAACCATAACAACAAAGAAAAGTATAAGCAATTGTTTGTGTTATGATTGTGTAGGCACTGTTTTAGCTACCATCTGCAAAATTAGAATAATATTAAGACTTTCCCGAATGTAAAATAAGAATAGTAGGCGATTATGGGGTATATTGGATGCACAGTATCCTTTGCCAGCAGTGATGTGAAGGTTGTTGATGCTGCCGTTATACTCATATGCTTTCACCCCCTCTGAAAGCACTCCATTTGCTTCATTAACTGCAGCACTAGAATTAATATGAATTACTGAAGCTATTTTTTATTGTCTGCTTTTTAAAAACCATTTGGCTAGACATCACTGTGTGTTTCACAGGAAATGTTGATTAACCCTTTAAGATGATTGTTTAAAGAAAACGTAATACTGCCATTTTTTACAATGCTTTAAGACAGTGTTAATAATGACATATCACTTAACTAATTATTATGACCCTACTTCCCACTTCCATTTGGAAAGAAAAGAAATGCTGTGAATAAAGAAGCAATGAAATTCCTATGGCTCAACATATTTCTTTTACTTTGCCATATTTCTTCTTCTTTAAAAAAAAAAGTCATTTACATTTATACATCCTTCCTTCTATTATTACTCTTCTAATGTCATCATCAATCTTGGATTTTATGCTTCTGAATATTAAAAATAAACCAGGGCACTATCTTAGACATTCAGTCAAAAGAAAGGTTTGGTAAGCTTTATAATGTAGCTTTAGTCATTCAAAACCAAGGGGCTACAGAACCTCTTCAGGTATTGTTTGAGACAGATTAAGAACTGACTGGACCCCAATTGACAACCCTTATAAGATCCATAAATCCAGAGTGGGTAAACCAACAGAAGTGGACCCTTCATATTGATTTGTAAATATATTTATCAATGTCTGAGTGTGCTCCTGTTAACTGTGTATTTACAAGAGCATAGAGTTTTTGACAGCCAATTGTATTGACTGTGTTTCTCTCTCATGTCTAAAATAAACTTTAAGTGAACAAGAACAAAAGTCACTTCTCTAGGTTGTATACTCTCCCCAGAGTCCTCAGTTCGGAAACACTTAGAAGTGATTGGGAAGTTTGTGCCCACATCTGCTCACAAAGTAGATGTACAAGAAAGAATAAATAAATAAATAAATAAATAAATAAATAAATAAAGAATCCTGACTCTACAATAACCTCTATTATCTGTCTAAGCTCTTGGACAGTTTAACATACTTGTCTTGAACCTCAATTTCTTCAATTATACAAACTGAGATTTTATGATGATTAAATAGAATTCACTATTCAATGGACTTAGAATCATACAGGTACATAGTAAGTCCTCAATACATATTAGTTATTTTCTCACACAGACTTTAAGACACCCAGATACCCCTGGCTGCTTCTTGCTGACTTCCAGAGCAGTCAGGAGGGCTCTGTCAACTTGAGCAGGCTTTCCTAGATCTTTCAGCATTTTCTTTAGTCTGCAGGCATGACATGAGCTCTAACCTTATTCAAATATTGAATGGTGGAGGAGGAAAGAAAGAAAGAAAAGAAAGGAAAGGGAATAAAGGGAAGGAACAGAAAGAGAGGAATGGAGGAGAGAAGGAATGTCTTTTCCCTTCTTATAAATTTCATTATAAAGACAATTTTACTAAAAAGTAAATAGCAAACTATTTTAAAATTTGTATAAATATAGTTACAGGTGAAACAGAAAGCTATTATTTAACCCACTGCAATATTATGTCATGTTCATCTTTATTCAATTGATTGAACAGTTGTTGTTGCCACTCATCACCTTACCACTATGAAAAGCTCGGTTTTCCACTTTGAATATGTATATTTGAAATTTATATTAATAATTTTCCTGTGAACAGCATAGTATTTCTCATAATATTTTAATGTTAATTTTGCCTGATCCTGAAACTCTAGTTTTTCTATAACACTGTAAAATTATTTTATATCTTACTATGGAAAAACAATGAAAATTATACTACAGAAGAAAGTAAACTAAGTCTTAGGTATTTCTTCCTGATTGTAAACACAAAGTCGTTAGTCAAGAAAGTTAAGAGAAAATAAATAAAGATTTATTTTATTGTTTTTGGCAGAGACAGAGAATGACAGAGAGACGGAGAGACAAAGAGAAGGAGGAGGGACCAGAGCAGTCTCCATAGTTGCATATCATCAGTTTTTGACATGGTTTCCTTCTACACAGGTGGGTGGGGACCGTGCAGGATGGGAACTGGGCCGGGTGGCTCCTGCATGGGAGGCACACCCCCTTGAGCCTTGGCTCTAACCAGGGTGCAAGAACTGAACTGGGGGCCTCCCTCATGAGAAGCACACCCCAGTTCAGCATATGGGCACGTGAGGGATGGGACTGGGATTTGATCCTTGGGGCTGCAAAGTGAGTGCTTTACCCTCTGAGCCATCCCAGCTCCCCTCAAGAAAGTTAACAACTAACACTTAGCTATGATATAATTTAGTAAAAAGAAACAAAAACAATTGTTATGACTTTTTTCTCTCATGATTAATATGATATATATAAGCCTTTTCAGTAGTGTAAAATGCAACAGTGAGAAAAACCATAGTATTAAGTACGAGGCAAAAAGTAGACTATTTGGTCTTGACTTTGGATAAATAATATACAAAAATCCCATCTATGAAAGAGACACCTAGCTATATTTTACAGATGTCATGTTTGCATAGCAACTCATGGATATAAGTTGACATTTAAATTTGATCTTATTTTTAAAATCCTTCCAATTTTTTGTTCTTTGACAATTATAACATCCAAGCTGAAAATGTTAGGCAATGTTAAAATAGGCACTGAGAAGACATTTTTCTATTCCTCCTGATGGTCATTGATATAATTAACTGCCAGCAGCAAAGTTAGATATATATTCTGTGGCCTTGAATTTGAGTCTAGTTAACTGGCCCCTATGGGGCTAATGCCCATGATTTGAGCCTTTTTATACTATACTTAATAGTACAGAAACATAGATTTCATTTGGCTCCTAAAGGATTAGAGCTTTGTCTATCTAGTCTTCTTTTCAATACCTATGCTGATTTTTTCTTTCCTCTTAGCTTTCAAGGAGCTAAATTTGGCATTAATTTGTAAGTGCTGATTTTATAAACTTCTTTAAAAAATTCATATAGGCAATCATTTTTTTCCCTCTCTAGTAACGTAATATCAGAAATACTAGAGAGAAAAAAATAGAAATGTCCTAGCATTCCTAGAGGACCTTGTTCTTTATGCTCCCTTTAGGCTAAAAAGGAGGCCCTATTTCTTCTTCCTTGTTCTTAAAAAAAAAGTAAGAGAATGCAAGGAATAAATCAGGAGAATGTTCTAGTTTTTCAGTCTTATTAATGTGCCCTTCCCACCACTACTGGGCCCTCGCTTCTCTTCTTTGTTCTCCCCTTCTCTCACTAACAACAATTTCCTGAGGACAGAGAAACTGATAGTAAAAATAGGGTCACCTTTGGAGACAGTTAGGTGATATATGTTAATACCCACTCTGGACTAGCCGGGATCACCAATTTCATTCGTCTTGTTATCTATACCCTATGAACTGCAGCCTCCAGGGCAAAACATATTTAACCTGCAATGATACATTGCCCAGGAGCCATTCAGTATTTATGTCATTCTGAATTTTTATTTAGAAACAATTAAAACTACTTGGATTTCAAGAAGTTTCTTGGTTTCAGGTCAAAGTTTATTTTTTTTAAAAGACAGAATGATTTACAACTTTATTAGCATGCAGCTAAAATAATGACTGTAATTTTAGATTGCTAACCCCTGCCTAGGTAAGGTGTGCACAGATGTGCACACTGAGGACGCACATGGTGAAGAATGTTGGTGTGGATGATGGATGATAGATGTGTACTTGGTAGCAATAAGAAATCCCAATAAGCATAGTTTCCATAGAATAATTTTATCTCTGGAGAACAAAAGATCCATATTTTTTAACATAAAAATATACATCAAATGAATTTTTAAATTTTTAGATAAACATGGTTATGACATGTTGCTGAGTTGAAAAACTTAAGTGATGTTGTCATTTGGCACTGGTCGTATTTCTCCCATTGAATTTTTGATTCACTGTGGTAACTTTCACCAATAAAACAATATAAAAGCACCTTCAAAGTACAAAACATTGATAATTTTAACTTATTATCCAATCTTCTACAGTGGCTCATCTCATCTTTGAACACAAATACTTCATCTTTGGAAATAAGTATATAATAATTTAATTGATGCCTGAAAATATGGAATCTTTATATGACCTCACAAGATAAAACATAGACTCTATGAAGTCTGTATGAATCTTGAGGTGGACTGGGGTAAACAGAAGTCATGGCCAGCATCAGCAGACTTCCTTAAAGATTAATTTATTCCTTAATTAAAATAACTATTTTTAGTGAGAATAATCACATACAGCACTGAAATGTACTTTGTCTCAGCTTCAGTTAGGCGATTTTTATAAATATAAATATAAATTCATTTGAGTTATTTATGTAATGCCGTATTCAAATAATATACTTGGGAATAGTAAGGAAACAATAATCTCATGAGAATCTTATAAATGATAGTCATTCAGCCATATGGCTTGACAGCCAGGACTCAGAGAAAAATAGAATTTCGTAACTGGATGTATCATTGATCATCTCCAGGGACCTCAGAGCAAGTGTTTGTGAATCATCTACTTTTTCTCTCTATGAGTGATGATTAAGATTCTGCATATTTGCCTGTCTTTATATCATTATCAAATAAGTAATTTTCTTTGTGTGTGTCTATATATAATATATATGTCTTCTGCCTATTAATAGTTTCTACTTCTCCATCTTACTTGTATTTTCTGCTCTTTCATAACTTCTGCTTTTCATGAACTCTATGGAATTCTCTAATAACATTTTTAGTTTTAGTTCCCACTGCTCACTCTGATTCTCTCCAAACTTCCCATTATAAATTCCATAAAAGGAGAATTTTAATTGCTTAATTTTTATTTTAATACCAGGGTTTATTGTTAGTCCCTAACCAGATTTGGTTTTCATGGCCAGTGCTTACTCAATCAGTTCTAGCTTATGAGGTCTGCACTGAGCTGCCTCTTCAGCATGGACTATTGGCCACTCTCACACAGAAGAGTTTGACCTGTCTGTACATCCTGTTCCAAACTTCTGTCCCTTTAACCCACAATGTTTCCCGAATCAGTCTTTCCATTAAGCAATGGTGTTCTCTAAGGAAAGTAACATGTCAAGTCATTGTTGGCCATAAAACCCTAACTCAGATAAATTGATTATGCTCAATGAATTGACTATGCAGGCACCTGGTTTGGCCTTGACAGAATAGGTAATATCGATAAGATTTTATGGAAAGGATATTTGACTACGTATTAGAAGACCTGGATATTAGTTCTGTCTCAAAATTGGGTAAGTGGTTTAACCTTTCAGTGCCTCAGTTCTTCATATGTAAATTTGGGGGATGGGTTAACAATTCACAAGGTGGTTTCCAGCCTGAAATTCTGTGAGTTCATATCATGAGGTTAGAGGTCAGAATAAATCTGGAACGTAATGATGACAATGGACCTAGCGGGAGGCTCTGGGGGGATAGAAGATCACAATGAACGCACTGCTTTTCCAAAGACAGAATATGTATCAGGAATGGATTCCTTGAACTGGTATGTACTATGGGTCTAGGATGGGTTAAGGCCAAGCTTTCAACCATAACCAATGTAATAAAGTAGTTGAGGTAGAGCTGAAAAAGTCAAAGTCTTGGAGAAATAAATTCCTAAACTGGGTAGAAGTCGACTATCAGTGATTTCCAAAGATGCCCTTACTTTGTAGTAGTGAGCATGCCCACCCCATAAGAGTCAGGGATCTCTATACCCATTTAATGGATTATTTGGTTTACTTCAACATTCCTCTTGTCCCAGTTACTGTCAGTTTTTGGTAGCTACAGTGAGGTGAACCCCCAGGAATCTAGACATGAATGAAATTGGAGTTACTCTGCAATATCAATATGTAACCTGAGAATAGATATGTGAAGTCATATTTATGTTGGACAAAAAGCCCGAGTGTATAATGAAAGTAAAAGATAAAGCATTCTATCCAAAAATATTGTAATTTAGTAAGGAATAAATAATTAATTTAAATATATAAATGCCATAATAAATGTATACATAAGGTCAGAATGCCTAATTATGGGATCAGGGAGATTTAGAGAAATTTTTCTAGGAAACTAGACGTCTGGACTAAGACTTGAAGAATTGAGTCAGTGCAAGTCAGGCAGTTATAATTATGAAACATGTTTTAGAAAGTGCATTTCTGAGTGATCAGAAGTGTAATTTTTTTAAGATTTATTTTATTGTTTTTTGACAAGAGAGAGAGACAGAGAGAAGGGGGAGGGCCCAAAGCAGTCTCCATAGTTGTATGTCATCAGTTTTCAACAGGGTTTAGTTTCACACAGGTGAGCAGGGGCCATGCAGGGTGGGAACTGGGCTGGAGGCCCCCCATATAGGAAGCTCCCTGTAGTTCAGCATATGGGTCCACATGGGCCGGGGCAGGCCTGGACCTGAACCGGGACTCAATCCTCAGGCCCCAGGGCTGCGAAGCAGGTGGTTCACCTGCTGAGCCATCCCAGCTCTTCCTCAAAAGTGTATTTTGTGTGGAGAGTCATAGTTTAGGCCATGGTTCGTGCATGAGATGTGTTATGATCTCTCCTTCCTTTCCCTCCCCATCCTGCTGCCTTCTTTTCCTCTCATCTCTCATGTCCACATTTAGTGAATCTTAAATAACTTCATATTCCATATTTCTGACCAAAACAACAGTGTGAAAACGTTGTTCAAGAGCATGTAATTAAATCATAGTTAAATCATGAGACATAAGTTGCCTGTTTCATTTGGGTTAGCCCTATAAAATTTCCCCCTGCCCCCTATTCTTGAGAGTATTGTCACTTCCTTGGTAAAGGTCACTTGAAATGTTATGCAAGTCTTTTCAGGTGTTCGCAATTCAGTTAAAAGTGTTGTTATTTTTACACTTAATAAGCATGCTTTCAATTTCTTTTCCTAGTCTCTACGCCCTATAAGACACCACTCAATATACCCCTGTCCCCCAGGGGAACAGAGAACCACTGATTTACTCCTCTTTGAGCACACTCCCCTTTAGCTGCCTGTGTACCACCTATTTTTGTGCGGTTTGTATAGTGTATTCTTCATGCAGCCGCTTTATCCCTCTGTCTGTGTGACTCAGGTTATAACATATGATTCATGTGAGGAAAATCAGTAGCCTCTCCTGTCAGAAGAATTGGACCACAAACAAAAATCCAGAGAAGCCAATGCAGATTCCAAAAATGCAATTATAAAATACAATTATTTGAACTTTCTCTATAGCAAAACCAAAAATGACCACTTATTGGAAAAGCAAGAATTTCACATAGACATTTACATTTTCCACTTCCTCTTCTTATTATGGATTAAAAAGTAAATCTTTACCCCAAATAAGAACCTATTCAGAGGGAGACAAGAAAGAAAAGCCGAATACTAAGCATTGCTAAAGGCAGGAAAGAGTATGATTCAATACATTTTTTACCCTAAATTTAACTACAGAGTTCAACATTTAAATATATTGAGGATTCAGAAGTAAAGTTCTTAGAAATCTACCAAATCAGGGTGTGTATGTGTGTTTTCATTTTGTGGGAATGAAACATTTGGTCATATCTGTTTAGTGATGAGCATTACGTAATTTGCAAAGAAATTGAAATCAACATCAAAGTAAGGAGATGAGAAGAATTTGTGGTTGAGATTAGCACTCCAAAGAAAAGCAACCAGAATACAGCAATAAGATACTACTCCTGTTAGGCTGTAAGTGCTCCTCTGCTTTTAAAATTCCCTAACAAGGTGAGCGAAACCATTCCAAGAACACTATTGTCAAGAGACACCTTTGAACTGATGTATCCTGAAGAATAACCCCCAGAAAGGTAGAAAAAAAATAACTTTCATATGTTTGTGGCCACACAGTGCAGCTCCGACTTCTGAACATTTTTCCCCAATTATTTTTGTAAAGTATTGATCGCAATTTAATTTTGCAGTCCCAACATGAGAGGCGCTTCATGCTGAAATGTCTCACAGGAGATTGTAATCAGGGTCTAGCCTGAAGGTGAAGCGTTCGTACACAGGTTTTACTCTATTTCTCCAGTCTTCATCAGCTCGGGGATTGGAGCAGAGGGCATTCTCAGGCAGATTAATTTTTGACGATGGGATCGATGGAAGATGTTTTTTCCTCCTGACATTGAGTCATCTAATTTGCTGTTTATCTTTGGCTTATTGAGTTTTGAGCATTGTTAAATCATACCTTTCAGCTGTTTAATTTCATATGTGAATTTTGCATTCCCCTCTTGTACTTTGGCATAACTCTTTTACCTCAAATGAGCAGGATGATGGGCCTTTTCTGACACAGGGTTACTGCTTTTGAGTCTGTTAAGTACTCCAAGGTAATGTTATGGTACTTTCTAGCCTTTTTTCTTTGCTTGTGGCCATAGATCAGTTCACCTCTAGGGAAATCATTACTTGCCATCATTATTATCCCTAGCACCTTCATCTATTCTCCCTTGTTTCCTGACTCCATGGCTTGATGAAGTGCCTAGATGTGCGAACACCTTATCTCAAGTCACATAATTAACCCCTTCATAACACAGGCTGAGGAAATAATTTTTCCTGTGATTTGCTCCAACTAGTTCAATATGTGGGCTTCTGTATAGTAATCATAGCAGCTTTAACAGTTTCAACTGTATTTTTGCAATAAGATGTGAATTTTGTAAGTGTGCTAATGGCTATATGAGAAATACTTCCCACCTGAAGAAATTTGGCCTTATAATAACCTTTTTTTTTTTTTTTTAACATACTCAAGCTGTATCTCAAGACCACACCACATCTATACAGACTGAACATTCTCCACAGTGGCACTATTATATTAAATGTTAGTCGTATCAATGCTCATAAGTCTAGTCATAATTATCTAGAAATTAATAAAATGTCTTTTTTTAGTTTCAAAGACATATAAAGAATTTTTTTAAAAGGCTTGCAAACAAGATAAAAGTAAAGATGTTAACAGTATACTTCTAGATTTGAATTTAGCATTAAAACAATCTGTTGGCTTTATTAATCCAGTAAATAAAAAACATCTTATTCCATACTTCGAACCACTTATGGATTTGATTAAACAGAAAACTTAGTCTTATTATTATGAAAAGGGGCTTAGGCCAACCCTTAGTAAACCTAATTTCTACTCTCTAATTAGTTTGATTTCCTTGAGAAAGTCAAGACATTTCTTTGGCTCTGTTTCCCCATCAGTAAAATTAGGGAGTTTAAAAGAAAGTTTCTTCTAGATCTAAATTATATAATCTGTGACATATCAATACTCTGTAATGTTATATTCTTGTCCATCTCTGTCAAGCAATGTAAAGCTCAGCTTCTATTTCCTCCATGAAGCTTTCTTGCCTATCACTACCCACAGTGGGCTCAATATATGTGTAGCGACAGCGATTTGCTTGTCAGTATTTTCATGTTAGTTCTGGTAATGCTTTCTGATATTTTAAAAATGTTTCATAACTGTATATTTCAAGAAAGAGCTAGGATTCCATTTTATCTGTTATTTCAATAGACCGAGAAGATGACCAATATTTTTTCTTTAAGAATGCATTTGATTTTTGGAAAAAGCACAATTTATTTGTAGGCACTCTTGTAATGAAGGTGAATAATCAAAAATGGAAACTTATTTTTCAGATAAACCTTTATATTACTTAAGTTTCTTACTAAAACTGATCATGGACATAAACTTAGATGAGGAGATCTCAAATACTTTGATTCATGTCAACATTTTTAGAATAAGTACAGTCTAGTGAGATAACGACTTTGAAAGACAATTTCTATTTTGATATACAGGGTCCAGCAGAAGTGACAGCCCTTATGCATATTACAAAGCCATAAGCATGTAATTCTCTAACATAACAATATCACACTGAAGCACACTATACTACTTAAAAAGGGGTATTAGCTATGCTAGACCCTGTATAATAATAATATAATATAATATTGATATACTAATATAATCACAATGATATATTGGTTCTGTTCATCAGTTTTATGTTCTTTTATAAGGACATAATATATTATATAACATGGTTTAACTTATAGATTCTTTCCTGGCCAGAAAGTGTTAATCTTTAAACATTTGCCGTATAAACATTTCAAGTTTTTCCAGTTTAGATTTTCAGTTGCTATTAAAGAATCAATCAGTTAAAATTTGTAAGAGTATGTTTGTATTTCATTAGCTGACACTAAAAACGAGAATGAATTAGCATTAAAAAAAATAAGGAAATAAATTTTATGTTCCACAAGAGAGTATATGAATTGCACATGTAGAAGAGAATTTACAATTTGACATTCATATTTATAAACATTAATGTAGGTTAATGCCTTTATGAATCATATTGCCATACTTTGGTCCAAAACATGTGAACTTTCAGCATAAAAAATAGTTTCCAATTTGTTGTGTGAAAGAAACAGCTAGATATAAATACTAAAAATATAATACTTTGTTTCTCCAAAATGTCTCTTTCTTTGGGATCTCATTTTAACTCCAAGTCCTTGCCAATCAGATACTAAACACACACACACACACACACACACACACACACACAACAAGATCAGAATGAAGGAGCACAAAACCGGTTAAACTTGTTTGGCTGCTTTTGCATATTCATAAAATAGTAATGGTCGGTTTGTTCAGAATTAAACCTAAACTTCTAAGATATTTTAACTCCGATGTTTTGGTCTTCATTTCCAGTATATTTTGTACCTACTGTACAGATCTAACTATTATATACATAGCCTACATATTTATATTATATATAAAGAAAAGATGCCTGTTTAGCATATTCATACTCTAGTACTATAATGAAATGGCCTTGACAATAAGTATTCAGAATAAATAATAAAATGCCTATTATAGAAATATTTAATTTACTGAGCTTTTGTTAATAGTCCTACAGTAAACTCTGTATTGAACAGTTAAGTCTCACTGAAACCTTGTGAATAGCTGCTCTTATTACCTTCATCTTATAGATAAGAAAATTGATTAGGAAGACATTTTAAGGAACACGGAATTCATTTTACAAGTAAGAAATACAAGACCTCATAAAGCTAAGTGGCTTACATAAAGCTACATGGCCAAATCTGAGGTTAAAACAAAGGTCTCCTGATTCCATTGGAATAGTCTTTCTACTCTGTCATCCAGTGTCTTAGTGTGGCATGTTGCTTTGAAAATATCATACATTCTGTTTTGTGATTATCTCATTGGAAAATAATGACACTTTGTGTTGCAAATTTCCTACAGAATATTGTTAAGATTATCTTCCTTCAGATTAAAAGAAAATTCATACTAAACACATTAAGGTTTCGATACTGAGTATGTTTTCCTTTAAAAGGTATAAGCATGAATTTTATTTTCACTACTATGCCCTGGCCATAAAAATGTTTTAAATGATAAGCATGATCTTGTTCTAATATTACCATAAATTAGACAAAATAATTATAATAACAACCAGGGCTGGTGGTGGTGGAGGGAAAGCTGGGATGGCTCAGAAGGTTGAGTGCTCTTGCTTTGCAGCCCTGGGGTCCCAGGATCCAGTCCCAGCCCCTGCCCGTGCAGACCCATGTGCTGAACTGGGGTGTACTTCCCATGCAGGAGGCCCTCAGTTTGGTTCTTGCCAGGGCAAGCTTCCCATGGGTGGAAGGTCCTGGTTCAGCCCCCAGGTCATGGAGGCATGCCTTCCATGTGGGAGGCCCCAGGCCTACCTTCTGCACTACACAGCTTCTGCCCACCTGTGTGGACCGAAACCATGTAGAAAACTGCTGAGGTCCAACTATGGAGACTGCTATGGGCTCTCTCCCTTCTCTTTGCCCCTCTCTGTCTCTGTCTCTCTCTGTCAAAAGAACAATAAAATAAATATTTAAAAGAATATTAAAAGACAACAACAACAACAACAACAACAACCAGCAGGTCTTAGGCATAAATCAGAGAGAGATAATTCCTAATATTGGTTTAAATAGCCTTGTAAAAAGTCGATGAGAAAACGACATTTTAATTCTGGCACCTAGAAAAAGTGAGTCATGAAGCTGTAAGCCTGGGTCTGACAGAGGGCTGCAGCAGCTGGTGTGTTAAACTATGGTGGCAGTTTTACTGTTGCTGCAAAACTTTCACCTATGTAGTGAACAGGAACTCGGATTTCAAAAGAGCTGAATCGTGATCTATGAAAAAGTATTAGTGTTGCATCTATTGTCTTCTACATCCAACCCAAGGAGAATTTCTGGGCTATGAGACTATCTAGCTCTAAGATAAAAATGAAGAGACAGAATCGTAGTACTTCATTTGGAGTTCATCACATACCAGTAAAAATCTCTCTCCCTTGGACCATTTTTAGGTGTCTGGTATTATGATGGTGTAATTTATTCCCATGTGCTGCAATATAAATCTTGCCCACTACCATATATCTTGTGATTTTGTATATGTTAAATAATAATGACATTTTCAAAAATATAGCAAAAGAAGAAAAGGATAAATTCTGAAGTCCTTGATAATTCAACAAGTCACAATTAGCTCTTTAACACCTTAGAAGCATTTGTAGTATTTTGTAAGTCCAAACTATATAAGCCTAATAGCCATTATGTCTTGCATTAACATTATATTTTTAAAATCTCTGAAACTGTGGTAGGCCAGGGTCAGGCCTACTGCATTAAAATTTTGAATAAGCCCAGGAAATTTAACATGGAAGTAGTCAGTTACATAACAATAAATCACTAAGGAATTATGAACTATGATGTTACATTTGGGTAATTTGGCCTCCAGTTTAATAACTCCTCCATCAGGTTTAAATGATCTGAAATGCAGTGAGTTCTGAAATCTTCAGACAGATAAATACATTATTGGGCTGGTAAGACTATCAAACTTCCAATATGCATTTGGAGAGAATAAGAAGTGCCCAGGGAGCCGAAGCCCTTTTCATTTTCACTTGTCCATCTTGCTTATATACCTTGCACGGAGCCTTTGTTGTGGTCATTTCCCACTAATCCTAGGAATAAAACCAGACTTTATCATCTGGCCTAGCACAGTCACTTAGCACTACATCTTGTTATTCCATTTTTCCAAACACTGTATGAGACAGACAGGGGAAAGATTATTATACCCAAGTTATAGAATAAAAAATGTAAGGCTCCAGATTATATTATTTACCTAAGTTTATAGAGCTAGGAAATAGATAAGATAAAGTCAAATCCATGTCTTCTGAGTCTTGTTGCTCTGCTTGAGTACAGAGGCTTGTGAAGGAGGATTGACAGAGCTGCTAGCTTTAGCTATTGTAGACTTAGAATTGTGAATTAACAGAATAATTAACTCCAGATCATTTGGGCTTTCAGTGTCTACTTTTCTCATTTTTTTTTTAGGCTGTCAAACTTTAACTGCTGCATTCCCTGGTTAAATGCTTACTTTCCATATTCAACCTCATATCTATCATTATGTGCTAAACATTACTCAAGATACACTACTGTAGGGAAGAGTTTGAGAAGATAATTTATTTTTTTATTTTATTTATTTTTGTTTATCTTTTTGTTAAGCTTATTGGGGTTATATTGATTAGTAAAAATTATATAGGTTCCAGGTACACAAGTCTATAGTACATCATCTATGTTTTGCATTATGTGCTCACTGCCCAGAATCAGTTCTCTGTCTAAAATGATACATTTGATTCCCCCCTGCCCCCCACTTACCCTACCCCTCTCCCCCTTTACCAGTAGGTAATCACTAAACTATTGACTGTGTCCATGAGTTTTGTTTCTTTGTTGCATTCAGTTTTATATTCTACATATGAGTGGAAGCCGTATGGTTCTTGATGTTTTCTGTCTGGCTTATTTCATGTAGCATGATGATCTTAAGGTTTATCCATGTTGCCATAAATAGCAGTATTTCATCTTTTCTTACGGCTGAGTAATATTCCATTGTGTAAATGTACCACAACTTTTTTATCCAGCCATCTATCAAAGGACACTTCAGTTGTTTCCATGGCTTAGTCTCTGTGAGCAGTGCTGCAATGAACATTGGGGTACATATATCTTTGCAGACTAAGGTTTTTAAATTTGAAGGATAGATACCCAGAAGAGGAATGCTGGGTAATATGGTAATTCTATTAATTTTTTGAGAAACCTCCATAATGTCCATAGGGGTTGTACCAATTCGCATTCCCACTAGCAGTCTATAAATGTTCCTTTTTCTCCGTAGCCTCTCCAACACTTGTTATTCCTTGTCTTATGATAATAGCCATTCTAATAGATATGAGGTAGTATCTTGTTGTGGTTTTGACTTACATTTCCCCAATAGCTAGTAAAGTTGAGCATTTTTTTGTATATCTGTTGGCTGTTTTTATGTCTTCAGGGGAGAAGTATTTGTTCAGGTCCACTATCCATTTTTTTAGTAGAATTTGTTGTTGTTGTTGCTGAGTTGTACAAGTTCTTTACATACTTTAGATATTAGCCCCTTGTCAATATTTGTTTGCAAATATTCTCTTCCATTTGGTTTGTTGCTTCTTTGCTTTGTTGATGGTTTCTTTTGCTGTCAGAAGCTTTTTAGTTTGATATAGTCCCATTCATTTATTTCTGCTTTTACTTCCCTTGCCTTTGGGGTCAAGTTCATTAAGTTGGGAGGGAAATTTTTATAGAGAGAATAGTTTTACAGAGCTCAAAGATAATTAGGAATTGACATAAACACAAACATTGGTCCAAATAAGCTAAAGATAAATCTTACAATTTTATGAAAGATTATCTTATAAGAAACAAAAATATACAGTATTTATAAAACATTTTCTTTTCCTAATATCATATATCTAGACAGCCAGCCATATGTTTGTTCCCTGGGGATACTGTCAATTTTAGGGGGCTTAATAGCCACAGATGATGAATTTTTACATTATAATGATTTTTTCTTTGATAAGTGGCAAAGCTTAATGCAAGATGTACTAGGTAAAAAGACAGCACAGATTATATATTTTAGTGCTAACAATGTATTCTAGTCAACAATGCTTCATAAGGTTATTATGTAAATCTGCTCATCACTTGGTTTAGGAATACTTCTATGCTTGAATGAAAGTGGTAGTTTGCCATGAAGAATAGGAGTGTGAAGCAATCGAGAACCAATGTGGATTGGAGAAGGGGTTAACCCTGGGCAGTAGGGAAAATGTCATTTTTGTTTAACACGTATCTCACATGGGCCACTTTGAGAAACAGTCAACTACTTGGATAGGTCCTTATGAATGGATAATTAGACTCTGTTAGAAGATGAAAGTCAACGAATGCTCCTAGCCCTGATGATTCAGGGAGGAAAGGGGGCCAAACTGAACTGAATGCTAAACTATTCATTAATCCACTTAACCTCGTTCATATATAGTAGTATGTGTGACAATTAATTTCAAGGAAATTTTTTGCCTTCCTTTGGCTATTTTCTCCTCAAGTGCTACTTTGTATACAGTTGCATTCTTATGGTCTCATTCTCTATCTCTCTCTCTTGTTCACCAAATTTTGGGAAACTACTTCCATCTTTCTCAGGATGCTCAGAACATTGCAACAATGATGATTTGTTTCACTTCATAGATTACTCAATTTTTTAAATAGTCCCCTGGTATATTTACTTAGCAATTCAGGGATTTTCTGTTAATTCAAGCACCCAAAGAAAATTTGTTGAGCTATGCCTTCTTTCTGATCATACATTAAGTCTTAGTTAAAATGTTACATTTTGAACAAGGCTGTTTATGACCCTCTTAGCAGATTTAAATACTCCTTCATCTGGGAGTAACTGGCACACAGTTCTATCAATTATCATACTATATTTAATAAATTCTAATATACTGGTCTTCATAAATAAATGGAGACTTCTTCAGGCAAGAGCCAGATCTCCCCCACTGATATAACCTCGGAACCTAGTGGAATCTGTCACTTAAGAGATGGTCAGGGAATATTAGCAGAAAAACTGTTAAACATCTTTTATTAAAATACTAAAAAATTAAGGATGGAGACCAGTTACTCAAATCTAGATAAAATGTTTGGGTTTGTGTTATTTGTTAGAACATAAATGAGTTAGCCATTTATGTTTATGGGATAAGTTAGAAATCTGTAGTTGTAAATTCATGCTGATTTTAATAAAATCAAAACTTAAAGTGTGAAACCATCCAAATAAATATAATTTTCCCCAAACTGCTTTGATATGAAAAAGATTCTTTGGCATAGCTCCAATTAACTATCTTAGTCACCCACACAGAAGGAAAAAGATTCCTTCCATCAGATTATAAGTTTCTGCAAATAGCAAAAACGCTCAAAGCATTCCTGGTTGTTCTGTGGGTATGTGCATTTTTACGACCCAGAGCAAATAAAATGGACTGATTCTATCATTTGCAAAGATGGATCTATGTCTCACATTTCAAACATTACAAGTCTTATAGAACATGGTTTTAGTATTAATAAGAAATCATATAAAATCTATTCATAAAAGTGATATTTTTATACTTAGCCTATTATATATCCAAGGTTACACATTCATAGTTTAGTAATAATAAACATTAAATACAACACTGTTAGTGTGTTCTAGTCTACAATATGTAAGTAAAATCTTTAAGGGTCTTTGTTTTTTTAAATGTCAAGCTTTTGTTTTTTATTCTTTTACCCTTTGCCCACTACTGGTATCCTTGCTTCTGTTAGTTGTTCCAAACACCTGCTACAGACTCAGGCCCTGAACAAACAAAAACTACAGGAAACTTGACAACAAAACAAATATATACAGATATAGGAATCTTAAAGAATCGGCCCTCTTACTAAAAGTGTAAACACTCAGACAGAAAAATGAGATTGTCTGCAGATGTAGCTCTTGGAAAATGGGAAAGAGGTTACCCACTAAGGCCAGTTTTCAGAGGTGGAGAAAGCACAGTAAACATGCCTGCCTACCCTAGACCTTATGTTCCAGATGGTTGCACAGACACCAGACAACAGTGAGCTGGCTTATTTTCTATCATAAAGCAAAAGGAAGTAGCTCTCCACCGATGGGCCAATGCAGGATCTTTCACTGTCCAAGTGTAATATAACAGACAAGCAGTTTCGAAGGCACCCGCCCCTCATTATCTGAATAAGGGAACTTTTCCAGCACTAGGCATATATCAAAAGTCTCACAGCAAGATTAGAGCTTTGCTAAAAGTAAGAACATGGTCTTTACCCATGAAGTGATAAATTCCTTGTGCTAGCAACAGCGAAGACTTGGGAAGTGAATAAAGAAATGTCTCTAAGCGTCTCTTAGACATGTCATAAAAGGGCACATTCAATATAACTCAAATGAAAAAGGAATGTCTGATGGTGCTCGGGAAAGAGATGGAGAGAATGATGGTGCTTTTAGTAGTAATTCAGGGAGGAAGCTGTCATAGATGTTTTCATCACTGAGTAGAGACGAAAGGATTGTCTCCACCCTACCAGCCCCTGCCCCAAAATGATGATGGGAATGAGTTTGAGTGGGAGGGTTTAAAATTTCTTCTAAGCAGAAGACCTTGTTTTGAAAACACTGACGCTAAAGAGACACAGTCTGGGCAGCAATCACTTCTTCTTTATATTAAATTTTATTTTATTTTTTACAAATAAGGAAAATTCTTAATATTAATGTTTTTCTTAACTTTTGTCTGTTCTGTTGTTGCTAAAAAGTGAGAACTAAAACAACTAGGCGAAGCCGGGATGGCACAGTGGGTTAAGTGCTCACTTGGCAGCCCTGGGAACCGAGGATCACATCCCGGCCCCGGCCCATGTGGACCTGAATGCTGAACTGGGGAGTGCCCCCAGTTCAGTTCTCACCGGGGTGAGACCCTGGCCTAGTTCCTGCTCTGTGCAGCCCCGTGCCCACCTGTGGAATGAAACTATGTGGAAAAACCAATGATG
This sequence comes from Craseonycteris thonglongyai, assembly GCA_004027555.1. NCBI lineage: Eukaryota > Metazoa > Chordata > Mammalia > Chiroptera > Craseonycteridae > Craseonycteris > Craseonycteris thonglongyai. The sequence goes on along the minus strand of PVKE010009843.1, from coordinate 6,408 downwards.
TGCAACTATGGCGACTGTTCTGGGCCCTCCCTCTTCTCTCTGTCTCTTTCTGTATCTCTCTCTCTCCCTCTCTCACTGTCAAAAATAACAAAAAATAAAAAAAATTTTTAAACAACTGCCACTCTGTCTCTTGGTGTGGAGGTAGAAAAGAAAAGAATGGAAGTTGAGAGGAGAAAAATCAATAAAATAAGGGTGCAAAGAAGAAATGGTGTTTCCGAAGGGAAATTAAAAAGAACCATGAAGTAAAACAGAAGGATTCCTTTTGTGTTTTGGGGTCTTAAATGTCCAGCAAGACCTTGCACTCAGGGAGACAGACAGGTTGGTAAAATGTGCAAAATCTGAGTGTGACTTGGAAGAATGCCAGTAGGAATGTACAGAGGCCCTTCTCTGTGTAGCATTGTTTCTGTGGGTAAATGCCAAGACTGGCCCTGGGCTAATTGAAATGAGCAGCTGCTGGGGTCACAGCAGTATAAGGAGCAAGTATTAACAGGTGCAAGGGGGCCACATGCCTTTCCTTTGTCAATATTGAAGTAAACAGGTAATGCTGTTCATTTGTCTTCTTAAAATGTGAAACTTCAGTCTCCAATTGAAAGCAGCCCTTGGCATCTCCTATGTGTCTGTCAATGAGTCTAGACTGCCTCCAGCTTCCTGAATTCAAAACCAGGAGGAAACAGAAGTTCAGGGGGTGTATGTCCTCGTGTGGATGCTCAGGATAGACTGCAAAATCACAGGAACTTCTAGCGGGTGTCGAGTGGCTTCCCCAGTACAGATTACATCTTAAAGTTTAGTTCAAGAATCCCCCTGTGGAGGGGGAGGAAAAACCTCTCTCCCATTGCTGACTGCATTCAGGGCCACTGTAATCTCTTGTTCTTGTTTGTTTGCTTGGGGCATAAAATGCACCAAGGTCAGGCCTGCTAAGTGTTTCATTCCCTATGCGTCCTGGGTAGCCCCTGTCATAGAAATTGAGCTAAAATGGCTGCTGGGAGTTAAAAAAAAAATTAACATTCTCACCACAAAAATTTTCAATTGAACCAAGAAAAGAATCTGTGAGTGGGGCTTAATGATCCATCAAAGCTATAGGGTTTAATTTTCGACCAAGAATATTTTTCATTTATGTTTATTAATGTGTGAGATGTTTCAACAGAGGAAGAAAGGGAACTTCAAGCTCTAAAACAGTAGCATAAATAGTTGATTTTATCATCAGGGACAAACGCCATTGTAACTACACTGAGTTGGAGTGTTCAAGGGTCCACAAAGGTTCATCTCCTTCACATGTTTTTATTCTAAACCACTTGGAATTCTGCCATTTCTGAAGGGTGAATTAGATAATCATTTTGTTTGTTTTTTTCACCTCTCCGTAGCATTTTGACAAGTCTGTTTCACATAATGCATCACTCATCTTATTTTACATTCTGTATACAAAACAATACAGAAAAGAAACTAAAACACACTGGTTTTATCCTAATATCTGAAGTCACTTTTGTATAAAACCTATAAAATTTTGTGTGGCTCACCTGTGACCTGCCACAAAACCCACATGACTTTATTTATGACACTAAGAAGATATGTGTTCTTGTTGAATCTCAGGTGTAGCTAAAGAAAACATGCTGGCATAGCTTGGGACCTTTAGCCTCCACAGAATCTTTCTCTTCTTGTTGTCATTTTAAAATAATGCTAATGAGTTGAGCTGACTGTCTGATTTTCTTGTTTTACTTAATTTTGCTTTGTTTTAATGTTGGCATGTAAAAGACAGAGAAGTCTAATTTTTGTCTGTTTTATAGAATCATGGATGATCTGGTACTCCATTTTAATATTCACTTGTTAGGCGAAAATGTTAATGTGAAGGGTATGTGCAGTTCATAGTAGCCTCTGGGTGTGAAAGTGAGGCTGTATACCCTTGATTTATAAAATCAGTGTCACCTGTAGCCATATCATTTAGAATGAGGAGCTCAGCTACCCATTCATCTCTAGGGGTCCTCTTGGAAACAGGAACATCTGCTTTTTCATGAGCCATACTGTTAACTTAGAATTGTTGGATTCTAGGTTAATTTGTTCCCCCTTAATTTTCTCCTTCTAGTCCCTCAGAAACTTTGGCACTTATTGAATACTTTGAGTTGCAACTCATTGATCTGAAGATTCCAGGATTATATAAACATTTCAGAACAGTAAATCTCATTGTCCAAATGATTGATTAAAATTCATCAAACCTTTATTAAGTGCCTATTCTATGCCAGATATTGTTATAGAACCTGGAGAACTCTTAAGGTATGTCAAGTCTACTCAACAATGCAAAACACATTGGCAACTGATTATAACACAGTAATGTAAATGCTGTAGTGAAGGGACATTGAAAAGGGTGTGTCTAACTCAGTCTTCAAGATTAGAGAAGCTTTCCCAGAAGTGGTTTCTTTAGAGCAGACATTCGCAGGTGTTTGCCAGGCAGAGAATTTGGGACATTCAGGCAAAGGAACCATTATAGACAGAACATGCTTATTTAGGGACGAGTGAAAAATTTAGTGTGGCTGGAGTATAAGGCACATGGTAAAAGGCAAAGGATGAGTGTGAAAAGGTAGATAAAAAATTTTGTTCTTTCAGGGCTTGGAACACTATGAAATTTTAGCTTTTTCCTCAAGGCCCAGGAGTGTGCACTCAAACTGAGCCATCGTTTAGCTTGTTAGTCCTTGTAGTGAAGAAGTATTGCTAAAATGAGCCAAAAGAAGAATAAATGGTAAGTAAATACACTCTATATGTAATAAACGAGATAATCTGGAAGAAAATAATATGAAAGGCAAACATTTGATGTGCATATAGAAGATAAATATGGAATTTGTTAGAATGTGTTTTTTTCTCCCAGAAACCTCTGGCTACACTATTGTTATGTTTTATATAAAGAGCATTTCTACCCCTCAATACAGCTACTGATTCAAACAAAACATCTATAGTGAACCCTGACTGGATTCCCACCACTGGGTGCATTTCTCATGTGGTTTTCGTTTGTCTTTTTATCATGTATTCTAGGGATCTACGAGTAAGAAATGGCTTATGTAACATGAGGCTGAATGTTCCCTTAAGTATTGCGTGTAGCAGAAATAGGGATGGCTTTTAAAGAGCAAGAAAATAGCTTCCATCGATTTAAGGATTCATAAGCTCTGATTTTTTAATAAAAAAAATACAATTGCAAGATAATAAAAAGAGTTTTGCATTTTTCTATTTTTATTTTCCTAAATAATGACTATTTTTATTTATCTTTTTTAGTTTGAGAGATAATGCTGGACTTGGTAGCATCAATAGGAAATGATAGGAGTTCTGAACTTGAACTTTTGCTTTCATTTGATTTTATAATAGCATACTAGGTCATCAATTGGGAAATTCATCTGTATCACCAACCTTTGATTCATTATCTCAGTCCTTTTAAGCCAGGTTATCATACCCCTGAACCCTACCAGATCTGTTCATTTATAAGCCTAAATTATTCATGAGGAAGATCATTCTTAGTAATCACCATGTGTCTGTTCCACTCCATCTTATTTATCTCAAGTGTTATTCTTCTTATGTTGATAACCTGAACCCTAGCCTTTGACATTGAATTCAGTGCCTATCTCTGGTCTCCTTTATGTATGATTCCTTTTTAGGTTGTCTTTTTGGTTCTTCTATTTTTCAACATTTTTAAAACTCTGCTTTCACCTTTTGTTTGGGTTTCCCCATTGCCTTAAGTCCTAACTCTTATTAGTCTCTAGCTCACCTCACGTTTCTACCAATCCTCCTTCCCTGGGTGGCATTCAGATGTCTCCAGTGAACTCAAAACGGAAAATTATACTTGAAAGTTGGTCATCCATTAACACGTGGCTTCCACAAGAGTCAGCTGTGTGCTCAGTGTTTAATAATACCACTGTGCAGGATCAAATTTCAGCATGACTGATATGGGCACACATGCTCACTTGTGACAAAGAAAGAGAAAATCAGACTATACAGATAGCATGGGAATTCCTTAGCAACACGTAGGAAAATACCTCTGCTCCATAGTGGAACCTTGCAAACTGGCCATGCATTAGTAAAAGTTTATTTTATTTTTTTAATTAGAAAAAAAGCAGAATGATATTGATATCATACAGAAAGTATGAATATAAGATGCGGTGCTCATTAGCTATGGCTTAGTCCATTTCACATCAGGCAGAACACTGTGCCCACTTCTGAGCTCTATAGCCAAAAATACATGTGAAGACATCAAAAATGTTCAGAGGAAAGCCACCAAGATTATCGAAGTTTTGAGAAATAAGGCCTTTGAGGAAAGGTAAAAAGACTGGGAATTATTCTGGATGAGGAACAATTTCAAGGTGCTTTGTGAGTATTTTAAGTTTCTTATTCAGAGAAGAGTTGATAAGCATTTTTATCTATCACCCACAAAGGCAGAAGAAAAAGGAAAGGGCTGAAAATGAAACACAAAGGATTTAGGCCTGGAAGGAGAAATGTTGGTTGAGGAGGACTGTCAACCATTGGAAACAGTTATTTTTTCTCCTTGTAAAGCCAGGATAAAATCTTGGTGATTTGGCATGTATATCGATTCTTTTCTAAATGTCAGGGATACATTACCGATAGTTATTTCTCTTTATTAGGATAAAGTCTATGTAATGAATTATTTCCTTGTTTAGGGACACTTTTATTGAAAGGCTTAAAAATTATTTTATCCATTTAGTTTTATACTAACTTTGAAGCAGGACTATAAGCAATCTGTAACACTGATACATTACCATCTGTCATTGCACTTCATGTAGTTTACTGTGTGCAAAAGAACTAAGTGTATAAATGAAATCCAAAGTATCAGAATAATCAATTTCACCTCGTCTTAGTCCCAGAAGTTGTTTCAAAGGACAAGTAGAAGAAATGGATTGGATAGAAGTAAGAACTTATCAATGAACACTTCTTGCAATCATGTAGGACTAATAGAAACCAGTAATCCTGGTTAAAATTCTGCTTTGGTACTAAGTGGAAAGGTAACCCTGAAATGACATTTCAATTCAAGTTAATATGGTAGGTCAGAATAACACAACCTGTTTTAAAGTGTAAATTCTTATATTTCCAAGTTTTATTCTAAGATGATTCAAAATCAAAGAGTCTAAAGCTCAACTTCTCCAACAAATTTTCACCCTCTTCTGTATTGACTATGTCCTAAGTGTCGTTGAAGTATACCTTTTCTTTGGCTCTATTCCATTCCTTTTAAATCTTCATTCTTTTCAACTTCATCAGCTGGTCTCATGACCTATAGGCTCAGCTGCCTCCTCTTCGGCTTTCATAAGGCCACCAGATTGAATTCTGCATTATGCCTTCCCTGCCTTGTAATTAATTCCTCAGGGGCTTATTACTATTTGTGACAGTGGTACCCACACCTGATGAGTCACCAGAATTACTATGGAGTTTTTCCAATGTGTAGATCTGAGGGCATAACAACATGCCTACTAAGTTGGAATATTGGTTGCACATACATATACACACAAATATGTATACACAACATATATACACATTTACACTGTAATCCCTGTTTATCTGCAGTTTCAGTTTCACTTTCCATGGTTGCAATTACCTGTGGTTAATCATGGTCTGAAAATATTAAATAGAATATTCCAGAAGTAAACAATTCATAAATTATAACATGCCCCACCATTCTGAATAGTGTGATGAAATCACGTAATGTCCTACTCTGTCCCATAAGGAACATGACTTATTCTTTTTTTTTTTTTAGATTTATTTTATTGTTTTTGACAGAGACACAGAGAGACAGATAGAATAGGAGGATCCAGAGCAGTTTCCATAGTTGTATATCATCAGTTTTCAACATAGTTTCATTCCACACAGGTGGGTGGGGTTTGAGTAGGGTGGGAACTGGGCTGGGGGCCTCCTCCATGGGAGGCACACCCCCTTGAGTGAGGGGCTAAATTGGGGGGGGGGGAGGTGAGAACTTAACTCAGGGCCTTCCACATGGGAAGCACATCCCAGTTCAGCATATGGGTTCACATGGGCCAGGGCCAGGATTCAATCCTTGGTCCCCATGGCTGCTAAGGGAGTGTTTAACCCACTGAGCCATCCCTGCTTCTCATGACTCATCCTTTTGCCCAGCATCTCCATACTGTACACGCTCCCTGCCCATTAATTACTTAGTAGTTGACTCATTTACCAGATTGACTGTCAAGGCATCACAGTGCTTTGTTGAGAAATTATTGTTTTACTTAACAATGGCCTAAAAGTGTGATAGTAGTGATGATGGCAATTCAAACATGACAAACTGAAGTTCTGAAGTGTTCTATTAAAGCAAAAAGTAAGTATAGTACTAAAGATATTTTGAGAAAAACCATATTTACATAACTTTTAGTAAGTATATTATTATTGTTCTATTTTATTATTAGTTATTATTGT
>PVKE010009842.1:0-43842 GCA_004027555.1 Craseonycteris thonglongyai | reverse complement strand
ACACAGAACGTTCCTGTGCTGCAACTGTATGTACCACGGTGAGCCAATCACAACAAGCAAAGGTTCAAAGGTTATAATAGACCGCCTCTCTGACTCTGGCCAATCTGAGCAGGCTTTTTACTAGAACACAGTGTAGCTTCGGGTACAGAACATGTATAATTTGCATGCATAAAAAGCCTGCTTGGATTGGCTGAGTTAGGCGGTCCGAGCAGCCTTGCAGTGATGGGTGCGGGATCGAGTTGGAAAATCCGTTTAGCGGCATATCCAGACGATTTTCGGGATCGAGTTGGAAAATTCGTTTAGCGGCATATCGAGACGTTTTTTGGGATATATACTCGGCGTATAAGACGACCCCCGATTTTCGGATGACATTTTTTTGTTTCAAAAGTCGTCTTATACGCTGGAAAATACGGTACCAAGGCCTGGGTTCAAGATTCAAGAGAAAACAGGGAAGAATGAAGATCAAACTCAGCAGAAATGGGATTACAAGGAAAAAAAAAAACTCCATTGTAGAGAGATAATGGTTTTATTACAATATATGCATTTCTAAGAAAACACATAAGAAATGTTTAGGAGCAGTTTGTGTTTGAGGAAAGTCTAAGTGGATAATATTAATAGAGATTGATAGTCATGTGCTATTTTGGGGATAAAGGAATGCTAAGCAGAAAGATGCTTTTTCTCATAAACTTGTAGAAACACAATAAATACTGATTTTGATAATAATGTTTTCCCAAATCTCTCGCTAGTAGCTGGGTAAGGGTTAATGATTCAATGTTTGCTGGCACTTTGTAGCACTCCATCGATGACAGTGAAATGAATGAGCAGCCTCTTCAAAGCCTTCAAAGAGGGGCTAAAAAGATCTGGTGAGTTTTTTCATATTAGCACAGTGTTAAAATATTTAATAATCAATTTGTTTGAAAATATTTAAAACAAGTTAACATGTTATATCAGCTTTAGAAAAAAAAAAATCCAAAAAGCTAATATTTCAAGAATCTTTTTCCTGAGCAAGGCCATAAAATTTAAAAAGCCTCTATGAAAAGGTACTCCTTAATTTTGCTTGCAAAATGTACAAGGGACCAATTTAATCTTTCCCCCTGACCCAGTTCTTAGAAAGTTATCGTTACCCACTAATATAACTTACTAGTGCAAACACCCTGAATAGACAGTACTTATAACATCCAGGTTCCTATAAAAATAGCTATTGCCTCCCCTAGAGTAAGGCAAGTTTTCCCTTTCCCACAACCTAAATCTAATTTAGATACACTTATTATTAATTAAGAATGCCAGAGAATCTGATGCATAAAAAGGAGAATTTTGCCCCAAAAAAGTCACTTATTTCTTGGTCTAATCCAAGAAAGTAGGTTCTGATATCTAAAACACCTTGATTCACTGATTAAAATAATAATAATAATAACGATAATAATAAGAATGTAAAATTAAGCAAATTGAAGAAGAGTAATGTCTGACATAATAAACTGGTTTGCAATGCTTACTATCTACATTTCTCATCCAGGTCTCCAGACCTTACCTTTCATGCAAGATTTTCTTTATGCCTGCCAACTCACCAGGCAATGTAATAGAAATGACTGAAGGAAGAGTTGGAATTATAAACATGATTCCGTAAGTAAAAGTATGTTTCTCTTTGGTCATTAAAATTTGGGTGAAATGGAAACAAGAATCAAGATAATCTTTCTGGAATGAGTCAAAGATTATCACTTTGTAGCACAAAAAATATTAGAAATCGAAGATTTGTTACACAAATATCTCTGTTGATGATAATGGATGTAGATGTCCTCAAAGTTTACTGTTCAAAAATTAGTAAATCACAACTCCTTTTCTGTATACATGTCACTCACCATTCACCCAGTTCTTCAGCCCAAAATTCTTGAATCATCCTTCGACTCTGCTTCCTCTTCCTCTTAGCCTCATATTCAATCCATCAACAAAGCTTTCACTCAAAATATATTTGATCTAGCTTCCTCTCATCTCCAGACATTAACTCCCTTGTTAATGCCACCATATTCTCTCCCTGAACACGGCACTCAGCTTCTATTCTCAACCCCCTACAATCTATATTCTCCCTTGTTGCAATCAAAGTGGTCCTATTAAACACAAGTCACATTGTATCATCTTGTGCTTAATCCCTCCCTTTGGTATTGTAAAGTAAATCATATGTGAGTTAGATGCCCCTTTTCTGCCTTCCATTTGTTGTGTTCTGAGAATGCTTGTTCTGCTCAGGTGGTACCCAGGTATTGACACCTTGTCAGCAGGAGTGAACTCGGAATGGCCTTGCCAACCTTCCTGGTTGACCGATAGCTGACCCACTGGTGGAATGCATGAATAGAACCCATAAAGTTGCCTTGTTGTTATAGTGACCACACACACACAGGTTGCCCCATTGCTATAGTGATATATAACACAGTGATACCACATAAATCAAACACTATTATGTAAAATCTTATAAAAATAATAGCCCACTGAGTCCTAGTTGGAAATCTCAGAACTCTCAGAACTCTCTGATGGGAAAGCTTGCTTGACAACCCTGAAGCCAAGGTGTTGCCTTGGTAACCCTGTGCCTTGGAAACACTCTTCAAGTGGTGAGCACTCACTGCTACTTTATCTCTTACCTTGCTTTACTCTGTCTTACCTAATATACCAATAAATAGTGTTTTGCTTCCTCAACTCCATCTCACTGTGCATGGTGAAACCATATTCGATCTCCAAATTCTGTGGCCAGTTAAGACATAACCCCTTGTTGCTACAGGTATAGCATTGCAAGTGAGATGGAATCCAACTCCCTTTTCATCAGGGCCTTTCTTCCTCTCATGTCAATCACCCAGAAGTCACTGCACTGCAGCCTTACTGACCTCCCTCCTCAAACATACCTAGTGTTCCTCCTGGTTCAGATCCTTCAGCTTTGCTGTTCTTTTTCCATTTAACTTCATTCAAAGCTCTATTTAGCATTGTAGCTTTCTCCTGACCATTCTACATAACATCGTGGTTTCAGTTATTCTCAATAACCTTACCCAGTTTAGTTTTATTCAGGATAGTTTACCAATACCAGAAGTCAGAATATCCTTATTTGTTTATTGCTTGTTTTTTTCCTAAAAAATATAACCTCTATGAGGCCTGGAATTTGGTAGGTCTTGTTCATTACTATATCACAGAACCAAAATAGTGCCTGCTAAATGCTCACCTCCTTACATATGGCATCCACTGCCTTTCTCTCTTTTCTTTTTCCTTTTTTTTTTTAGACTTATTATATTTTATTGTTTGAGAGAAGGTGAGAGAGGGTGGGGTGGGGGGAGGGCCCAAAGCTGTTTCCACAGTTGTATTAATACATCATTAGTTGTGACAATTTCCCTCCACACAGGTGGATGTGGGAACCAAACCGGGGGTCTCTCACCTGAGGTGAGAACTTTTGCTGCAGTTCGGCATATGAGCTTGTACGGACAGGGACCAGGACTCAATCCCTGGACCTTGTGGCTGCAAGGCAAGCACTCAACCTGCTGAGCTATCCCAGCATTCCTGCCTGTCTTTACATAACTTTCTGGTTAATCATTTGAAGTACAAGTGACCTCATTAACAGGCATGTAATTCTGAGAAAAATCTGCACTGTATTTAAGAATCTCAATCTCTTATATGCTCACAAGAAGCCGGCTGCCCATTCAGCAATAATAAGTACAACAACATTACTAATTTAAATATTTGTGGTTTAAGTTACCCTATAGGCCTCTCCTAATAAACATGGAAACACTATGTTCCCAGAGGAAATTTTATTCACAGAAGAAGTTTTATAAAAAGATGTTAAAGCTTAGCAATTTTAGAAAAAAAATAAAGGGAAAGCTCAGTAACAAGAAGAAAATGTATTCCAGTAACTTTTCCACATCTAATGATGTAAAAACAAAATAAAACTTAACAAAATAAAACAAACAAAGAAACAAACAAAAAAAACCCTGTTTTTTTTAATATAACTAATCCAGAAGACTCCAAATAATCTAAAATAATTTAGAAAAATATATTTAATTTCAGAGAAACATGAACTAAGAGGTAGAAAATTCAAAATGGAAAATAATATCAATAATTTGATGTGAATAAACTGTGATAAGCTCTACAGTTACCTGTATATTCTTTAGCAAAGATTTCTTTATCAGAATTTATATAACAAGTTTTTCTAGAAACACTATCAAAGAATTCTCTGTCACAAATTTGAGTTCTATTAACTATTGCCATCACTAAACTTTTTATTGATGGTCTAATACAAGCCTCACATTGGTTTTTTGAAACAAAGCATTCTCTGAGATGCTGAGGAATATAATCTATAAGAAAGGCCAAAATGATTTTAAAAAAATGGCTCTGATAAGTGCTCAATTAAGTTACAAACAAATACCATCATACATCATTAGTTTCATGGAATAGCATCACTGAAAAAAACTATCATCGTTTTATTACACGTATTTCAATATAGGATTTTACCTTAATATATCTAATGTAGATTACTGTACATTGTTTTAAACAACTTATAAACTTTCTTACAGGTGAGAATATCAGTTTTTTGAAATAGAATTGTTTACATTGAAAAAGGCAAGTGATATGCTTTGATCAATTCAATGTGAAACATAAAAAGCTTCTATCATGAAATATAAATACTGGGTATACAATTTTAATTGAGGAGGATGTTTGTTCATTTTTAACACTTCAAGGAAACATGTACCAAATGGATCTGTGGGTCAATGCCTCTTTTATTATTACCTTTGTAATAACATGATCATATACCTTCCTCAAAAAAAAAAAAAAGATTTTAATGCTTGATAAATCAGATCATTCTAAATTAAATTATCTGTCCAAATAGTCATTATTTTAATAAGAATTATTATGAATAAAGCTTTTTTTCTCCACGTATACAATTTCTATTGCATCCCAGTTTTTGAAAAAATGGACTTTATATCAAAACTTTGTATCACCACATTCTTTCTTTCCTGAAGTATAGCATCAATCTTTTTCTCTAAATATTTTAGTCCTTGAAACATCTTGGGCACATCTGGTTGTTCTAACTTTGTCACTCAGATATCTGATAGAACACAAAGTCATTTCACAAAAAATAATGGAAGGATAGACACTATTTTTGGTAAGAGACATTTTTCAAGAGAAAAAAATATTGTGTTGGCAATGTTCTGTTTCTTGAATTGGGTTGTGGAAGTGTAAGTTAATGACCACTCAATAAAATAACCATCATCATAATAAAGAGTAACTAAATAATTAGAAAGGAAGATTTAATAAGCATAGTGCATTTTCAGTGTCAAGGAAGAGACCATCAAATTTACCCATGGATATCCCATGTGTGAGGAGGTTCAAATAAAAAATGAAAAGGAGCACAGAATAGTAGTGGAGAGAAAAAAGAAATTAAGGAAATCATGGACAAAAAAACGAATTACCAATTTTTGCTTTGTAGATAGTACATGTTTTAGATTATGCACAACTGAGAGGTTTTAGATGAAAAATACATTACCCAGGAAGGAAAATGTAGAGCAGAGTCTGAGAACTAAATTGTTGATGTTCTTTCCTGATTCACCAATTAGAGAGTGCTTAACCAATCTTTTTGAAAGCAAATGCCTCTAATGAGGGTGGTGTTAGTTACTTTTTTCATAGTTTATTGCTTTAATCGGATGCTTTCCTTATAACATTCAGCTGAATCAGCTGAATTTTGGAGATTTATACATATAGAAAGTATGAAGTGTGTGTGTGTTTGATTTTGAAAAATGGGTTATTTAGTGGAAGATTGGCCTAGATACATTTGCTAAAATCACTGATGTCATATTGTATTTACCTGACACTCATGACTAGATGCTCAATCCAGGAGATGGGCTTTCAGAGTCACCTGAAGTTGCAAGGGTAAGCATTTAAAATACTAGCTACCTTAATGCTTCCTTAAAACAGGTATAACTCAGTGTTAGAAATATTACTATGGCTTGGGGGAGGAGTAGTGCATTAAGTAATAATAATGAAAGTTGAGTGTGAGCTTTATTTCTATTTATTTATATATTTATGTACTTATGTATTTACATATGTATGTATGTACTTATTTATTGAGTGTCAGCTTCAAAGTTAGACTTGCAACAGGCAAAATGGTGAAATCATTCAGGTTGCTACCTGTCTTTTCCATTCACACCCAAAATATCCTCAAATTGTCTCAGAATACCTTCTCAGAAGCGCTCCCACCTATCTCCAAAACAATCTTAATTTTTATCCATTAAAATATCAATTTATTCTTGGGAAAACTGAAAAAAAAATTTAAGTTTTAATGTTTATTAAGATGATGAAGGGCATAGTTGCTTGTCTTAGCAAAGATGTTTTCTGTCATTAAAAATCAGTCCTTGGGGAAGCTGGGATGGCTTGGTGGGTTGAGCGCTCACTTTACAGCCCCAGGGACCCAGGATCAAATCCTGGCCCCAGCCCGTGTGGACCCATATGCTGAACTGGGGAGTGCCCCTAGTTCGGTTCTCACCAGAGCAAGACCCCAGCCCAGTTCCTGCCCTGTGCAGCCCCGCACCCACCTGTGGAATGAAACTATGTGGAAAAACTGTTGATGTGCAACTATGGAGACTCTTCTGGGCCCTCCCCCTTCTCTCTGTCTCTGTCTCTGTATCTCTCTCTCTCTCTCTCTCTCTCTTTCTGTTAAAAACAATAAAAATAAATCTTTAAAAATCTGTCCTTGGACCAATGGGGTAGGTCTCCTGTGAATTATTTGTAGCCCGAAATATTTGTATGAATACCTATGGGGAGGGAGTATAACATTTTCCTAAACTTCTTGCATCGTCCAATACCCTTTTTCTCTAATTGTCTTGCTTTCCAGAATATTTCATTTTCTCCTAAACCCTAAAATTTTTTTATCGGGGTAACAACACTTAATATCAAAATTAACATAGTGATGTTTACCTACCAATTAATTTTTAAGGTGGAAGAGCAAACTAAACAAAATAAAACATTGCTAAGATATATTAATAATAACGTGCCAAATTGAAATTCCATTTCTAACATAAAATTGCTTTGTAACTCTGGAAAATATACACTTTTTTTCCTACAACTTCCCAATTCCACACCGATAAAGTGGAGACAATTATACTTAATTCATAGGGCTATTGTAAAGGGGAAAAAAGTGAAACTGGAAATGTTTTTATTCATGTTTTTATGTTCACTGCCTCCTTGGAACATAGTAAAACACAATAAATGTTTCTTCTACTATCCTATTACTATTGCAAATATTTTATTTAAAATAATTGTTCATTTAAACTATAACCTTGATCATACATCTTATAGTTCTGTGCTTTAGTAATTATATCATTACTGAATGGCTTGATGAAATGCAGCCTTGCATAGAGGATATTAAACTCTTCTGTAGCCAAATACTCCAACCATTTCAAGTGGAAACTGATGACCACATCACAGTGGTATCCAAACTTTGCCTCTGTCTGTACTATACGGTTATGCTCTCTGTGTTTCATTTTACTGGTCTGTAGAAAATTAGATGACCATAGCAGTTTTTTCTACTTTTATATTTACATAATTCTGAAATGTAATGTCTATAAAAAATACATTTCTGTCCTGATAATTTTCCCTTGCTAGCATTTTCAGCCCTCTAATAGTTGCTTCTTTATTTTATCTATCTCCAGTTTGAGATTCTGCCTTTGAGGGCAGAAACGTATCTCTATCCTTAATTATTTTATCCTCAGCAGCTAGCAGAATTCCTGAGACATAGTAGGCTTTTTAAAAAATACCTGTGCGATTTCATTTCCAATCAAGATGGCAGATACGTAAACACTACGCTTTCCTCCTCTCACAACTACAAAAAAATTACAACTAAACTACAGCACAACCATAATTGAGAACCATGTGACATACAGCTGAAATGAAGCTCTACAACTAATGACGTACAAATTAAGCTACCTTGAGACTGGTAGGAGGGGCAGAGACAAAAATGGGCTAGTCCTACATCCCTGTGATACCATTAAATATCAGGTGGGGTATCTTGCCTATGGAGGTTTCCCCCTGGAGGAATGAGGGGTCCTACCCCAGCGCAGGGTTCCAGTGCTAGGGACAGAAGTTCACATAACCTCTGGCTGAAAACCAGCAAAGATCGTGGCTGAGAAAGACAAAGGGCAAGATGGAGTCCCAAGTTCTCCCCCACTCTTTTTTTTTTTTAATGTATTTATTTCTTTTACAGTTAAGAGAAGTACTTTTTATTTATTTATTTATTTTATTCTTTTTGACAGAGAGAGAGAGAGAGAGAGAGAGAGAAAGAGAAAGAGAGATACAGAGACAGAGAGAGAACTGAACTGGGGGCACTCCCCAGTTCAGCATATGGTTCCACACGGGCCAGGGCCGGGATTCAATCCTCAGTCTCCGGTGCTGCAAAGTGAGCGCTTAACCCACTGAGCAATCCCGGCTTCGCCCCAAGGAGTTCCTCTTAAAGGACCCACACTGACTTACTCCCTCACAGACTCACTCACTCTGAACTCCAGTTCTGGAGCAGCAGCTTGAAAAGGGGCCAAAAACATATGGGAGGGAAGTGAATTGTTTGCTTTCAGGACAAAGGCTGGACAGATATCTTTCGCCTTGACAGAAGTGTTAGCAGAAGCCATCGTTTCTCTGTTGAGCCCTCCCACTCCTTGCATGCAAGTGGTTGTCATAACTGAGTCTCCATTAACATGGTCAACACTATTCATCCTCCCTACCCTAGTGATTGCCTGAGGTCTCTTCCCCCCCAAGTTTTGGACAATCCTAAATAATTTCCAGTGCCTTTTCCAAGCAAATGATCTGTCTTGGCTCATGCTGTGGACTTTCCTAAAATCTCTCAAAGTTTCACAAAACTCAAATAAGCTGTATCTGGCTATGACATATCCAGTACCTCTGGCTGAGAAGTATTTATATGGAGCTAGCAATAGTTACCCTTGGTTCACATTTTGGTGTCTCAAAGCATCTCCAAGACTAGTAAGAGTGGTGGCCATCTACAAATTGCTTTGGCTCATGACAGGTGGACCCCAACAGGGCACAAACTGTGATTCAACATGAACTGGGGTAGGGGTGGCAGGAGTACTGTGCCATGAGGCCCTGGGGCTGGCA
Organism: Craseonycteris thonglongyai; assembly: GCA_004027555.1. Classification (NCBI taxonomy): domain Eukaryota; kingdom Metazoa; phylum Chordata; class Mammalia; order Chiroptera; family Craseonycteridae; genus Craseonycteris; species Craseonycteris thonglongyai. The sequence continues at coordinate 34,722 of PVKE010009842.1, read as the reverse complement.
TGTCCTGTGGCCAACTTTGAACTCAGCCTGAGATCACCTGGCTGCTTCCATGGACAACACAGCCAAAGGGAAGAATGGGCAGGCATCAGAGCCCTGCTAAAGCAAATACTACTCCATAGAGTCAGCCCCTGCACAACAGCTCCTTCACTGAGTCTTGGCCAGTCCTCACAACCAGTCAGCCCTAAGGTCAATCCTTCCCATTGATGTATAAACAGCAACCAACATTCAATTGTACAGGAGGTCACAATTCATACAAGGTACACACCTGGAGCACCCAGTGTAGGTGACCAGGAACACTGCAATACTGGGCCCCACAGGACACCTACTATATAAGGCCACTCTACTAAGATGGGAAAGCGTAGCAGTCCTACCTAAGGCATAAACAGACAGATAAACAAATAAAGACCAACAAACAAACAAAAAAACATACTACCACCACAGCCAACAGCAACAACAACAAAGAAAAGAAAAGAAAAAAAAAGTGGGGAGGGAGTCAAAATAGAGAGACAAAGCAACATGTTCCAAGTAAAAGAATATAACAAAGTTCCAGAAAAATAACTAAACAAAATGGAGACAAGCAATCTAACAGATGCAGAGTTTAAAACAATGTTTATAAGGATGTTCAATAATCTCAAAGAGAACGTCATCAAAGATGAAAATAAAAAAAGAAAACATAAAAATGGAGCTAGGGAACAAAACAAAGTCAGAAAAAAAAATGGATACAATAACTGAAGTGAAGAATATATAAGGGTGTCCAACCTTTTGGCTTCCTGCTGCCACATTGGAAGAATAATTATCTTGGGCCATACATAAAATACACTAACATTAGCAATAGCTCATGAGCTAAAAATAAAAGAAATTGCAAAACAATAAATAAATAAATAAATAAATAATCATAATGTATTAAGAAAGTTTACAAATTTGTGCTGAGCCACATTCAAACTGTTCTGGGCCACATGCAACCCACAGACCACAGGTTAAACAAGCTTGCATTAGAAGAAATCAACAGTAGATTTGCTGAAGCAGAGGATTAAATCAACGATTTAGAACATATGGTAGCAGCAAACACCCAATCAGAACAGCAAAAAGAAAGAAAAAATTTAAAATGTGAGGCTAGTTAAGGGGCCCCTGGAACAACATCAAGCATACCAACATTTACCTCATAGGGATACCAGAAGGAGAAGAAAGAAAGCAAGAAATTAAGAAGATATTTGAAGATATAATGACACAAAACTTTCCTAACCTGGTGAAAGAAATAGAAATACGAGCTCAGGAAGCACATAGGGTTCCAAGCAGGATAAATCCAAAGAGGCCCACACCAAGACACATAATTATAATGCCAAAGGTCAAAGACAAAGAGAAAATCTTAAAAGCAGGAAGGAAAAAGCAGTTACTACCTATTAAGGGCGCTCCCATAAGACTGCCAGCTGATTTCTCAATAGAATCTTTGCAGGCCAGAGGGATTGGCATGATATTCAAAGTGATGAAAAACAAGGACCTATGACAAATGTAACTGTATCCAGCAAATCTATCATTTAGAAAAGGACAAATAAAAAGCTTTACAGACAAAAAAACCAAAGAAGTTCGTCACGTCAAAACTAGTATTACTCATACAAAAATCTTAGTGAAACTTCTTTAAAAAAAAATCAAAAACATAAATAATAAAAATGGCAGTAGCTACATTGTCTATTAACAATTATTTTAAATGTAAATGGATTGAACGATGCTCTAATCAAAAGACAGAGTGCCTGAATGGATAAGAAAGCATAACCCTTACATACACTGCCTACAAAAGACTCACCTCAGATTCAAAGACATATACAGACTGAAAGTAAAGGGATGGAAAAAAATTTTAATAAAAATGAAAACAAACAAACAAACAAACAAACAAACAAACAAAACTGTCACAGGAATACTTACACCACACAAAATAGACTTTAAAACAAAGGCAAGAGACAAAAAAAGGATCCACTAATCCCACTACTGGGTACACACACACACACACACACACACACACACACACACATACACACACTGAAATAGTCTCAGTCATGAAAAAGAATGAGTTCTTGCCTTCTGTGGCAACATGAATGAACCTGGAGGGTACTGTGTTGAATAGAGTGTGTCAGACAGAGAAAGACAGATGCAATGTGATTTTGCTTATATGTGGAATTTAAACAACAAAATAAACAAGCAAAACAGAAACAAACTTACAGATACAGAGAACATATTGATAGTTGCTACATGAAAAGAGGGCTAAGGGAATGGGTAAAAAAGAGGAAGGAATTAAGAAGTACAAACTTGTTCTTACACAGTAGTAATAGGAAAGTAGGATATAGCATAAGGAATATAGTCAATAATACTGTAATAACTATGCATGCTGTTAGATGCGTACTATGTCTATTGGGGTGATAAATGGGAGGGGTGTTGGGGGACAGAATTTAAAAGGATAAAGAATTAAGAATTACAAATTGTTTGTTAGAAAATAGTCATGGAGCTATAAAGTGAAGTATAAGAAATATAGTTAATAATATGCTAATAGCTAAGTATAGTGCCACGTGGGTACTACAGCAGTCAGTGTAATCATTTCTCAAATTACATAAATAAATAACTGTTGTGCTATACACCTGAAATTAATGTAAAATAATATTGAATTTCAGCTGTAATTGAAAAACTAAAAAATTAAAAATAAATAAATGAAAAAGGATATGGAAAAAAATAGGAGTTTCTAATTATCTGAGAATTTGTTATACACTGATCCTAATAACACTTTTCAAATGCCCAAATCATGTCATAATTAGTGTTGCTATAATCTTTAAAAAATTAATTAATTTAAAAAATAAAAATTACCTGTGAAATTGTAACAGATTGGTTTAACGAATAACCAAATACCCAGCATATTGAGGTTGAGAAAATTATACAAGCCTATTAACTTTAATGTAATATTTTACCTATTTGCCCTAAAGCAATATTATAGAAGTTGTACACTTTCTGGAACTAAATAAATAAGATTCTATGTATATATTTTCATACTCTTCAATTTTTTATGTATTCAAGGACTGTCCAGAAAAACAACCAACCATAAATTCCTCTATTTTTCAAATTACATGGCTGGATATTTTTTAGATAGCCCTTGTATATTAATATTTTCTACTATTTTTTCTTAGCTCTTTGAAGGCCTATCTCTTGCCTCTAGTACCTAACATATTTTTTTGCTATGCATATTATAATATTCAGTAAAGGTCTATTAAATTTTTTTATTTACATCTTTACAATTATTGTTGTCTCAATTGTTTAAAATCATCTTCCTTCTATCTTTTCTATTTATTTCTTGTATTATTGTCAATACAAATGTTCAAAGTTTTATAAAATATAGTTAAGCCTTCATGGAAATGTGTTATTGTGTAGATTGTAGGACACAGACCAGCTACCACTTTTCAAAGACACAACACCTTGTTTAAAAGTGTAGAAGATGCTATTTTATAAAAAGGAAATTGAGACTGTAAACTCACTTTACATCCCAAAGCAGCAGAACATACTTTTTTTTCAAGTGTACACAGAATATTTTCCAAGATAGACCACATGGTAGGTCACAAAACAAGTCTCAGTAAATTTAAAAAGATTGAAGTCTTCTCAAGCATCTTCTCCAACTACAATTGTACAAAACCAGAACTCCATGACAAGAAAAAATTGAGAAACGCACAAACACATTGGGATTAAATAACATGCTACTAAACAATGAGTGGGTTAACAATGAGATCAAAGAAGAAGTCCAAAGATACTTTGAGATAAATAAAAACAAAAACACAATGATCCCAAATCTATGGGACACAGCAAAAGCAGTCCTTGGAGAAAAATTCATAGCAATACAAGCCTAACTCAAGAAATAAGAAAACCCTCAAATAAACAATCTAACTCTATACCTAGGGAAACTAGAAAAAGAACAGCAAAGAAAGCCCAAAATAAATAGAAGATAATAACAAAGATCAGAGCAGAAATTAAAAACAAGAAATACATAACATCAATAAAACCAAGTGTTGGTGAGGATGTGGAGAAAAGGGAATACTTGTGTACTGTTGGTAGGATGGCAAATTAATGCAGTCACTATGAAAAACAGTTCAGAAGTTCCTCAAAAAATTAAAAACAGAACTACTTTATGACCCAGAAATTCCATTTCTGGATATTTTTCTGAAGAAATTCAAAATACTAAGTCAAAAATTCAAAAAGAGGAAAGCTGGGATGGGTCAGTGAGTTAAGCGCTCACTTTGCAAACCTGGGGACCAAGGATGGAATCCGGGCCCCAGCCTGTGCCAACCCATGTACTGAACTGGGGGAGTGCCCCCAGTTCAGTTCTCACCAGGGTGAAACCCCAGCCCAGTTCCTGCCCTGTGCAGCTCTGCACCCACCTGTGGAATGAAACTATTCGGAAAAACCAATAATATGCAACTGTAGAGACTATTCTGGGTCCTCCTCCTTCTTCTCTATCAAAAACAATAAAAATAAATCTTTAGGGAAGCCGGGATGGCTCAGTGGGTTAAGCGCTCACTTTGCAGCACCGGGGACCAAGGATAGAATCCCAGCCCCGGCCCGTGTGGACCCATATGCTGAACTGGGAGCTCCCTCAGTTCACTTCTCTCTCAGTCTCTGTATCTCTCTCTCTCTCTCTCTCTCTCTCTCTCTCTCTCTCTCTCTGTGAAAAATAAAAATAAATAAATGAATGAATTAAAAAAAATTTTTTTTAATAAATCTTTAAAAATTCAAAAAGATATATGTACTGCTATGTTCACTACAGCATTATTTACAATACCAAGATATACAAGCAACCTAAGTGCCCATCAATAGACAACTTGATAAAGAAGAGGTGATACATATATCCTTGGAATTATAACTTGGCCATAAAAAAGAATGAAATCTTACCATTTGCAACAACATAGATGGGCCTCGAGGGTATTATGCTTATGTAGTGAAATAAATGAGATTTAAAAATACCATGCCATATGATCTCACTTTTATGTAGAATCTAAAGAACAAAATAAATAAACAAATAAAACAGAAACAGACTCACAGATATAGAGAAGAAACTGATAGTTGCCAGAGGGGTAGGGGTTTGGATCGCTGGGTGAAAATGGTGAGGGATTAAGAAATACAAACTGGTAGTATCAAAATAGTCACAGGGATGTAAAGTACAGCATAGGAAATACAGTCAATAATATTATAACTGTATATAGTGCTATGTGGGTACTAGACTAATTGAGGGTCAGGGGGAGAATCACTGCATACATTATATTAAATGCTAACCACTATACTGTAGACCTGTAACTAATATAAAAATAATATCTAATGTCAATTATAATTGAATAATTAAAATAAAAAAAATAAATAGAATCTGTGGTCCTAAAAGAAAAAAAAAAAGTAAAGAAAAGAAACACATGTAGCCTCTATGTTTGTATATTTTTAAGTACACTTCATAAAAGTCTTTGGTTCTTTTGGTCTCTTAAAAATAATGTTCTGTAATGATAAAAACAGAATGAGCATGAACAGTCTCCTTACTATTAAACTGTTCATAGGAGACAGAGAAAAAATGACTACAAGATATGAATTGATATTTTGCCACTTAGCCTTTATATAGAGACTTGTCATTGGCAGTCCCAGGTTTAAAGCTATATTTACTAGATGATTTTATTTTGCTTATTGAAATAAAAAGTTATATTAATATAAATAATTTGCTCTCCATATGCTTCTCCTCATGTTTGCATTTCCAAGTGAAGTTAAGTTGGCAGGTGAAATACTAACACATTTGTGCCAGACTTTCTCCTAGCCTTTCTAAAAAGATAGATTTTATCACCCTTCCTTCCTAAAGAAATTAGTTCTGGGACAAATAGGCTAAAGGTAACGATATATAATTCTTATAATCTTGTAGTATTTCCTTCCTGAATAAAACAGCAGGAAACAAAGACATTTTTAAAATTAAGAGATTTTAATGGAGATTACCCCCTGTGATTTTGTTCTTAAAATCTAGTTATGAAGAATCTGCAACTATTAAAAAGTTATCAAAAACCATCTACTTTCCCCCTATTATTTTTTCAATCAAAACTATATGGTATGATTTAGCATAAAATTTTAAGAGATTTGTTTTTGAAACACAAATACCACCCAAAGCTCTGTGAACTCATTACCTGCTTACCAGAGACAATGACTTTCAATCATTTCAGCATATATTTATACTTTCATAAATCTAAATAACACATTTATATATTTTTTTCTTGTATGTTTTTAAATTTGGGGCATTCTCTATTGGCTCGTCATTGTGAAATATGGGGATCTAGCTCTCCTTCATTGTCCAGCCTTCCTCACCTCCACTACAAAGATACACATATGCACAAACACACAACATACTTTTTATTATCTTGGTTACCAAATACAGTTATATCATAGTTTTAGTTTAATCATCACTTAATGTTTATGATATTATGACCCTGTGATTGCTAGTTATCACAGAATCCTATAGTATACTATGTATTTTTTCCCTTCCTGCACCACTTTTGTTTCTCTTCTTTTTCCTTAAAGCAACACACAATAATTTTTTTTTTTTTTTTTGGTCTGACCCTTTTTTTTTTTTAAGATTTATTCCATTGTTTTTGACACAAAGAGAGAGAAAGGCAGGGCCCAGGGGAGTAACCATAGTTGTACATAATCACTTTTGACACGGTTTAGTTCCACACAGGTGGATGAGGGCCTCCCAGGGTGAGAACTGGGCAAGAGACCTCCTGCATGGAAGGCGAGCCCCTGTGAGCTGGGGGCTGAACCAGGGGTCTCCCACACAAGGGAAGTTTGCCCAAGTGAGAACCAAATCGGGGGCCTCCCACATGAGAAGCACACTCCAGTTCAGCATACTGGTCTGCATGGACCAGAACTGGGACTCGATCCTCAAACCCTGGGGCTGCAAAGTGAGCACTTGACCCACTGAGCAATTTCAACTTTCACCTGACCTTTTTTTTTTACTATTTATTTTTATAGTTATCATTAATTTACTATCAACTTTCATCAGAATGCTTATCTGTCTCAAATATAATACCAAGTCATTTCATTCACTTCCTCTTAAGAAGAACTCTCTGCCAAGAGCTTCTACTTTTTCAGTCTTGATAGACTGCTTTCTAAAATGTGTTCAGCAAATGTAATCTCAAAATATCCCTTCACCATTATCAACTTCTACTTGCTTCTCCCCTGTGTTTTCTCCTTATTTTCTGGGAAGGTTTTTGTCTTAATTATTTGATAATTACTTTTCCTCTATTTTTACTCTTCACTTCCTTGTTACCTTTTTTTTTTTTTTTTCTGGGACACATATTATTCAAATGATGAACATCTTGGAATAGTTCACTCTCTCTCTCTTTAATCTTCTAATTTGTCAGACATTATTTGTTTGCTCTAGTTTCCAAGAGATTTCTATAATTTCCAAATCTTCTGTAGCAGTTTTCCTCCAAACTATCTAATCTTTAATTGCAAGAGATCATTTATGTTTGGTAACTTTTTTTTTTTTTTTTTAAGATTTATTTTATTGTTTTAGAGAAGGTGAGAGAGAGAAAAAGTGGGAGGACACAGAGCAGTCTCCATAGTTGTACATCATAAGTTGTGACATAGTTTCATTCCATACAATTGGAAGTGAAGCTGCACCGGATGGAACTGAACCAGGACATCTTGCATGGGAGGTGAGAACCTGTATCACTGAGCTAGCCTGGCAGTTACCAGTTACGCTACAGTTTAGCATATGGGTTTTCACAGGCCAGGGCCAGGGCCAGGATTCAATCCCCAAGCCTCATGTTTACAAGGCAAGCACTTAACCTGTTGAGCTATCCCAGCATCCCATTTGGTAGCTATTTTTAATAGCAAACTTCTAGATTTATGGGTACAGTAATATGTTTTATCACTCTGTTACTAATAAACAGTTCTGAAGATAATACTCCCTGTTTATCATTTTCTTTCCATATATATTTGTTACATAGATAAAAGCATAACTAAATACATGAAAGAATAAATATATATTATGCAGAGTAAGAGAGAACAAATTGATGAATTCACCATAAAAATTTGAAGATGGGTAGCAGCAATAATAAAACATAATGTAGAGCACAACTTTTTTGTGTGTCTTACATAAATTTTACAGAAGAGAGATGTCATGTTAGAAAATTTAGAAAAATAATAAAAGATAATTTTTTTCTCTGAATTTGCTAAAAATCATAGCTAGACAGTAGCCACAAGGAAGTGATTAACACAAGATAAGATTCAGAAAGAAAAATTTATTTAAAAGGATATATGACAAATTCCTAATACAAAAGGAACCCTCATACACTGCTGGTGGGAATGTAAACTGGTGCAACCACTGTGGAAGGCTGTGCGGAGATTCCTCAAAAAATTAGGAATGAAATTGCCATATTACCCAGCCATACCTCTATGGGGCATCTACCCAAAAAAACTGAAAATCTTAATCTGCAAAGGTATCTGTACCTGAATATTCATCACAGCACTGTTCACAGTAGCCAAGTCATGGAGACAACCAAAGTGTCCTTTGATAAATGACTGGATATAGAAGTTGTGGTACATTTACACAATGGAATACTACTCAGAGATAAGAAAAGATGAAATACAGTCATTTGTGACAACATGGATGGACCTAGAGACCGTCTTATTAAGTAAAATAAGTCAGACTGAAAGAATCAGGAAACATAGGACCTCACTTATAGGTGGAATATAAAACTGAAAGTAACAAAGAAACAAAAATGCATGTACATATTTAATAGTTTGATGGTTACCTGAGGAGAAGTAGGGAAGGGGGAGGGAGGGAGGGAGGGCAGTTGGGAGTGGGCACCAGATATGTGGTGATGGAAGGAGAACTGATTCTGGGTGGTGAGCACATAATACAATACATAGGTGATGTAATGTAGATTTGCACAACTGAAAACTATCTAATTGTTACCAACTAATGTCACCCTAATAAATTTAATGAAAAAAAAAAAAAGTCAAAATTGGCAGATGCTTAGCATCAGGCAAACTAGTGTCTCTAATTTATTTGTGTAAGTTTTGCTCTCTATGCTTTTTTTTTTAATGAAAGTTTTGAGCATCAGAATAATTGTAAATCTTATTAGTGTCTAAAAAACAAAATAGTTTGCTTAACAGCAACATACTGTTAGCATTGTCAAAGTAATAAAATTTTTTGAGTTGCTTCTCCAATAGTTAGTAAGTTCAATTAACACTTGTAAAATAATTTTAGTTGATACTGCTGTATCAACTAGAAACAATTAGTATTTTTGGAACTCAAAAGTTAAATGTATGTTTCTGTTCATCTTTTCCACCAAATTTCTTCTAATCATTCTATCTTCTTCACAGGTTGTAGTTAAGACAACACAGGGATGAGTCATAGGCTATATTTATTTATTTGTTTGTTTACTTATTTATTTATTTATTTATTTATTATTATTTATGCTCTTTTAGAGAAACAGATTTAGATATTCCTGTAAATTTAGGAGAGCAATGAGCTCAAGGGCAAGAAGGTTAAGGTATACACTGATTGAAAGAAATTTTTAAAAGTATGTTCTTTTTATTTTCCTATATGCAGTAGATCCTGTTCCTGAGGAATTGATAATTAAAGAAGGTAACCAAGACAATTTACCAGTAACCTGGCACTTCTATAGCAAGGAAATATTAAAACTGTAGGAAAAGCTATAAGAGAACACTCACAGTCTATTATGTTTGCATCTAGAGGGCTTAAGAAATTCCTTAAATGTCTCAGGAGGATGTGTCAGAGATACAGGGCTATGAAGGGAAATTCTGGAGCAAAAGGGGAGAGTTTCAGTGCCTGTTGTACCTGTCACGTCATAATGCTTCACACTAGCTTTGACACTGACTCAGTATATTCTGACCCTTAGATTATAGCAAATTATGCGACTGCAGCTTGTACGCTTTCATAGAAAAAATTCTTTGGTGGATCCAGATGGTTCCCTGGACTTCTAGAGAGCAGCATACTCAATATTAGCAATAGCTAATGTCAGGCAAGCCATGCTGGATTCAGGAAACTGGAACATCATTGGTGAATTCTGTATGGCACTGTGTTTTTAGGTTTGATTATTTACTTATTTACCTATTTATTTACCATTTAATAAACTAATACATCCTTTCATACACATATATGTATACTGTTAAAAAACAGGACTTAAGATATTGTGGCAATTTTAAAACAAAATAAAAAATTCCTTTGTCTTTTGTCATTGAAAGAGAATGTCTATGTCCTCACCATTTGAATGTGGGTAGACTTAGAACTGCTTTGACTAATAACAAAGAGGTGCCATCAGCTCTTCAGCTGGCATAGTGAAGCTGCCCAATGGTTTATCCAGTGATTCTGTGGCATGTCTGTTGGGAGTTTAATAAAGAGGACATAGTCGATGTAGTGGCCTGTGATTAAAAGGATTCATATTTCAGATATGTGTTCTATTGACTGAGCATGCACAAATTTTCTGAGGCAGAAGTATAACACTTTTCCCAGGTTTCAAGCAAATGATGGGCAGTGAGCCATAGAGGATTTTGAAATTAAACTCCTGATCTGCATAGTTTTCCAGTCCCAAAGAACCTAGATTTTTTACGCTGGACAGAAATCATGCCTGACTATTGTTCTGGAAAGAGACACTACCTCTGTCTCGCAAGGCCATTTGCTATGCAAGTATAAAACACCTCTGAAAAGACAGTTTGGAACAAATGGAATCAGTTTTTCTGCTTCTAAGACATGTGTAGCTATGAGAGACCCACAGAGAAATATCTCCAAACAACAGCCTGATTCTTATATTTCTTGACTGACTCTAAGCTCCTTGAGTGTCAGGGTCACGTCCAACATATTTGTTACTATATTATCCACGTTTAGTACTGTGTCTTTACTTAGTATCTGTTTAATATAAACTTTTTAAGAGAATACATGTATTGACTGAAGACTCAAAGAAATCCTTAAAAACTTCCTTAAAATCTTTTTTTTTCGTTGAGCTTTTGATATTGTATTGGGTGATGATGGGGTAGTGGATGCAATATTTTCCCTGCCAAAAGCCCAGTATGCACCTTTTTAATGTTGCAAGCTAAATGTAGTTCTATACACTTTAACCTATATTTTTTAACATGCACGATTTTAACATGATCCCATGTATGGTTGACATTCTTTAAGGAAAATTAACATGCATAGCGAAGTCCATGCCTCAGGAAGAGCACACGACCTCTTTGAGAAAGTGAACAGAGAATCTATGGGCAGGGTCAAGATTCACCTTAGAAAAGTTTTGAATTTGCTTTAATGCCCAGGCAAATGAGTGCTTAAATCCCCATAACTCTATTCCAGTGATATAAATTATTATAAATTGTTTTGAGGATTGCTTGTAAGATATTCAGGCATGATCACCAGATTTGAAAAGAATTCATATATTCAACAAGAGTTCTTTGATTGGCCTTAGTTGGATAATTCCAATGTTTCTGATTGGGCTCTAGATCTAGAAATAAATAGCAGAAAATAAATCATTTCCTTGATATTGTAGCTTTTGAATATTTTAATTATTTTATTATTTTCTTCTATTTAGTTGTTGACTAATAATGTTGGTTAATGTCAATTATGGTGTCCATTGACTGGCACTGTGCAGTTTTATCACTGTATTGCTCTGCAATACACCATAATAACAGCAACAATAATGATAATAATAATAATAATAATACAAATTTTAACATTTAACAGGTGGTGTATGGGGTGGATTCACTACATTAAGGATACAAAGTTTTATGTACAATAAAAATTTATTGAACATGAAATATAAGCCATGAACTGAGCTAAATATTTTCACATATATTAGCAAATTCTATCATTATTAGACATCTTTGTGTTGGAATTCCAGGATAGCTCAGTGGATGAGCAGATTGTCTTGCAATCGTGAGGTGCAGGGTTTGATTCCCAGCCCTGGCCTGTGCAAATCCATATGCTGAACTGTGGCACCACTGATAACCACCAGGACGGCAGCGAGGGTTCTCACTTCTCACGCAGATAGGACCCTGGTTCTATTCCTGTCCCATGTCACCCCATCTGTGTAGAATAAAACCATGTTACAACTAACGATGCACAACTATGGAGACTGATCTGGGCCCTGCCCCCATGTCTTTCTCTCTCTCTCTCTCAACTTCTCTCACACAATAAAATAAATCTTTAAACAAAATTAGTTTTCCTGTTAGTTCTGTCTCTTTGCACTTGAAAAAACTGATATAAAAAAAGTTAAATGAGTTTTTCAGGGCCACAATGAACTAAGTGCTAAGAACTGAGATGAAAGTAAGATTTTCAAAAAAGTGTCCAGTATTGCTTAATATTTTATTTAATGACCTAAACATCCAGTAGGTTACAAAATTACAATAATTTTTGGGTGAACCTTCTCTTGAGTCTTTCAGCAATCCTGTTCATTCAATTTCTAAAATATATCTCAATCTAAACACTTTGCAACATCTCCACTGATATCACTCAACCTGGGCCACTATTATCATCTCACATAAAATTTATCAACTGCCTCTTAACGTGTTGCTTTGCCCTAATTCTTTCTCCCCTGTGGCCAATTATTCTTATATTAATAAAAATAATAATAATATTAGATATAGGTCAAATATATTAATTCTAATCTCCCCACCACTCCTATCTGTTATGGAGCTTTAAAGTATCTATAGAACCTTTTGTTTTCATATACATTTGCTTTTGTGTCCTTAGAATTCTTCATCATGCTAGTCCCAGCCTCAATATTCCCATCAATAGTCCCATCTACTATTTCATCTTCCTGGAAATGTTCCCTTCAACCTCTTGCCTCATACACCCTACCAAGATCTTCACATGGCTCAGTGGTTTCTCATCATTTAGATCTCAGCAAGATAACACAATCTTTGAAAGCCTTCTTCTGATCATCCAATCTCTCTTCACCCCATTGCCCTGATTTCTTACTTCATCGCACTTAACTACCGTTAAAAGTTATGTCATTTATTTTATTTGTTCATTATTCATTGTCTCCTCAATGGAAATATAAGTTTCTGTCTTGCACACTATTTTTTTTTAAAGATTTATTTTTATTGTTTTTGACAGAGACAGAGAGAGAGAGATACAGAGACAGAGAGAAGGGGGAGGGCCCAGAACAGTCTCCATAGTTGCACATCATCAGTTTTTTCACATAGTTTCATTCCACAGGTGGACCGGGGCTGCACAGGGCAGGAACGGGGCCAGGGTCTCGACCTGGCAAGAACTGAACTGGGGGCATTCCCCAGTTTAGCACATGGGTCAGCATGGGCCAGGGCTGGGATTCAATCCTCAGTCCCCGGGGCTGCAAAGTGAGCGCTTAACCCACTGAGCCATCCTGGCTTCCCCTGTCTTGCACATTATTGTATCCTGAAAGATGAGAATAGTACCATTGCATTGTAGATACTAAATAATACTTACTATATAAATGAGAGGAATTAAGGGGGTTTTGTTTACTATGGCTCACTGGCCCTGAAATACATATGCCATATCTTGGGTATTGTTATGTAAATATAAATAAACTATCATACAAGTCTTACACTGTTATTTTCTGTCAGTAAAGTATGGCTACTATGAGTAAACGTCACTTATTGTTTTCACACAGTGCATTAAAATGTTTAGGTTCCCCATGATTTACTAAGACTTGTACATTTGCATAGAAAAGTATTTGAAGATGTTTGGAAGTAAAACAATATTATTCAAGACAAAAGAACATCTACTTAATTAAAAACCCAAACAATCAAACAAACGAAAACTTCAGACTACAAAACACTAGATAGGGGACGATGGGATAGCTCAACAGGTTGAACACTTGTCTTGCAACCACAAGGTTTAGCGATGGAATCTTAGCCCCAGCTCATGCAATCCCACATGCCGAACTGTGGCACTGCTAGGAACCACCAAAATGGCCTCTAAGGTTCTTGCCTCCCATGAGGGAGGCCCCCAGTTTGGTTCCAGCCCTGTGTGGCCCCACATCCATCTGTGTGGAACGAAACTATGTCACAACTAATGATGTGCAACTATAAAGACTGTTCTGAGTCCTCCCCCTTCTCTATGTCTCTCTCTCGCTCATCTTCTCTCAAACAATAAAAAATAAGTCTTAGAAAATACACTCAAACACACACACAAGATAAAGAAAAAAGACCACCTGGGTTTAACTTTACTCATATCTACATCTGTTTAAGGCACCTATTGGTGCCTTAAACAACAAAATTCCACCTTAAAAAAAATGGTAACATAATTGTGCATGAGTCATAGATCAGGGTGGTTTCTCTTGTAATTATTATTATTAATATTATTATTATTCTATTTCATTATGGTTGGGAGCAAAGAGGTTATTAGAAATAAGGGAAATAACTATAGCCTCCCCTAGAGCCACCCGTTAGCATTGTCACTGCTTTGACCTCACCACATCTATTAGTCCTACCCAATCCACCACCATGTCACACAGGACCTCATTTTCAATTCAGATTTGTAAAGTAGTATCATTTTTTCATTTTTATTTGACCAGGACTTCTTACATATAAAGAGAAAGAGAAGGGGGGGCATATTTTGACTGAAAGGAAGGATAAAGATTAGAAAAATCTAGAACTGTAAATATAATTCTACAGAAATATTGTTAGAAATAGGATATTTTTATAACCATGCATTTTCAAATGTATTCAGGCAGACAACTTCAGCACAGAATAGGTTTGCGATACACTAAATTGTTGAAGACATCAATATTTTTACATAAAATACAATGGTAATATATGAGGGCTATCTGGAAACTATCCAGCCATGTAACCATTCTCATTATACAGACAATGGCTGAATTTTTTTCTGGACAGCCCTTGCACATACACATGTCATATCTCAAAAATAACAAGAAAAATATTTAATCATAACTTTGCACATTTCTATTAATATGGGTTAGTTACTTAATCTTGCATCATCTAATGAGTTAATGATTAAAACTATTTAAGAAAGAAATACATAGACTTTAAAAAATTGAATCTGTGGGAAAGCTGGGATGGCTTAGCGGGTTAAACGCTCGCTTTGAAGCCCCGGGGACTGAGGATCGAATCCCGGCCCTGGCCCATGCGGACCCACATGCTAAACTAGGGTGTTCCCCCAGTTCAGTTCTTGCCGGGACCTATGTGGGAGGCTCCCAGCCCAGTTCCTGCCCTGCGCAGCCCTGTGCCCACCTGTGGAATGAAACTATATGGAAAACTAATGTTAACTATGGAGACTGCTCTGGGCCCTTCCCCTTCTCTCTGTCTCTCTCTGTCTCTGTTTCTCTCTGTCAAAAATCAATAAAATAAATCTTAAAAAAAATTGAATCTGTTGATATACTGTATTCTTCATGCAAAATGAGGTATAACATCTTTATTCCATTTTGGTCATAAAACATCAGTGTTAACAAGAACTCGGTTTTGGAGGGAAAACCTGAATCCAAACCTAAATGGATATCAAAACTGTAAACATATCCATATTCTAGAATACAGAAAGAATTAGCAAAAGGGTAAGGGAGGAGGACAGGTGAAAATGATATCTCAATAAAGGGAAAAAATAACATTTATGTGTGACATGTTACATATTTTAATATTTTAAGAAATCAAAAAATAAAAACTTCCAACAGGAATATCTTATGGAAAACAGAAATAACTAAAATAGGAAAAATCTAACATATGGTAAATATCTCAGTCACTACTTCTTTGCCAGTTTTACTTTATGAAACTGAGAAAATAATTTGCTATGGAAGCTCAGCCACCTGTGAGTAATGTGCATAAAATTAAAGTTAAAATCTCTCCTATTACAAAATAATTATTAGATTTAAATACTCATATTGGCAGGGAAGGTCCTGCTGTCCATGAAATATGATGTCTGAGTTCTTCCAAGTGGTTTGATTGTATTGTGTTTCATTCCCCAATTAGCTCTTAAAAACAATAAATGTTTACATTGGATTGAAAATAATGGATGATGTTTTTTATTAGTCAGCAAAGGCAAACATTAGGCATCTTTCATTATCAAGCTATGGACGTGCAAAGTAGAATGGAAACTCTGATTCTGCCTTCAAGGAGGATGCATTCTCACGGTAAAGACAAACAGGTAAAAAGGCAATTATCATTAAATAATAATATTATTAATATATAGTAGGACAACGCTAATAGTCATTAGAATGAATTTGAAAGGGGTTAGCATAAGGATAAGGTAAGAATGAAATCTCAATGAAGAAAAAAACTATTAATAACAGTTGTAGTTTTTGTGATTTTTGAAAATCAGCTTAGGCATTTTTAATTGTATAGTTCAGTGGTGTTAAGCATATTCACATTACTGTGCAACAGAAATTTAGAACTTTTTCACCCTGCAAACTGAAGCTCCATACTAACTAAATAACAATTCCCTATTTCCACCTCTTGCTACCCTTTGGTAACCACCATTCAATTTTCTGTTTCAACGAATTGGATTACTTTAGATACTTCATATAAATGGGATCATACAGTATTGACCGTTTTGTGACTGGCATATTTCACTTAGCACCATAAATTTAAGTTTCATTTACATTGTAGCATGTGACAATCCTTCTGTCTCTTTTTTACGACTGAATAATATTTCATTGTATGTATAAACCACATTTTGTTTATCCATTCATCTTTTGATGTACACTTGGGTTCTTCCACTTCTTGGCTATTACGAATAATGCTGCTGTAAACATGGGTGTGCAAATACCTCTTCGAGATCCTGCTTTCAATTATTTTAGATAAATACCCAGAAGTGGGATTGCTACATCAGATAGTAATTCTATGTACCTTTTTTTTTTTTTTTTGAGGAATCTCCATAATGTATTCCACAGTGGATGCATCATTTTACATTGTTATTAGATTGCTCTGATCTCATCTCCTACGCTCTTAATAGCTCACACAAATCTGGCTGCTCCGACCTTTTTCTCATTAGTATGAGTGTGATCTCATGTCAGGGATCTTGTCCTTGCTGTTTCCTCTCACAAAAATGTTTTGCCAATCTCCTATACCCCTTTCAAGTATTTGCTCACATATTGGCTTTTCATTGAGGATTTCCCTAAACATTTTATTGAAACTTGAAATTGTCCTGGAATACCTCTTTCAATGCTCCCCATCTACTACTCATATATTTTACTTACTACATATTTATCCATTGTCTGTGTCCCCTGATCATAGTCCATGAGAACAGAAATCTTTTGTTCATTCTATTTACTGCTAGTTTGTCCATTGCCAGGAATTGTGCCTGGTATAGAGCTACTCAATAAAATTTTGGTAATGGTTGAACCTCAAAACTATTACCAGTTATCTAAACTAACGCATCATTAATCCCTTTTATCACTCTTTAAGAGCTTTATTAAGAAATTGTCATGTAGCCTGAGAAGGGGAAGGGTATGGAAACCTGGGAGCCAGAACCTGAGAAACAAGAACCTAAAGTCTTATGAGATCAACACTTTCTAAAGAGTGTTAGGTATGATTGTGGCCTTTGAACATTTTTTGCCCACTTATATCCAAAAGATTTTTTTAAAAACAGGTAACCCTCACATATTTTAGGTTAATACCTAACTTTATTCCCATAAGTTTAATTGAAAAGAAGTATTATAACTATTGAGATTTTAAAATAATATGGTCACACCATTATTTTAATTGAATTTATAGATTGTGAAAATACTAAAACCATTGAACTGTACATGTTAAAAGGGTGAGGTTTATATGTGAATCATATCTTCATTTCATAAGATAAAAAATAAAAGAAAGCAAATATGTGTGCCAGAAATTCTTCCAAATTAAAATCTTCCAACCTAAAGCTAGTTTCAATTTTGAGATTAAATGAATTCACCCACAACTAAAAGTGAACGGTTATGTTTGCATTATTTTCCCTTCTTTAATAACAACTTTTAATAACAACACCTTTGATGTTGTGTATTTAACAACACCATTTCTTTTAGATGAGATGTGAAATCTTTCAATTTATTAAAAGGTTGTGACCTGTTTTAAAAACATAGACTCATAGAGTATACAACAATTTGATACTCAATCTCATCTATTTAAAAAAAAACACATAATTTTCTTTAATGGTCATAAGATTTATAACATTTCTTTTTCCTCTTAAACCATGTATCATTCCACTTTTCTTTACAAAATTTTAATTTGAGGTAATATGTCTCTACAGGCTTGAATGTCATTTACTGATCAATTTTTCATATTACCTGTGGGAGAAGAATGAGTATATTTTTTGCGGTTGAAATTAAAGTTTTATTTTTAGTCATAACCAAAAGTACTTTAGTACATAATTGACCTAAACAATATAGATGTGTTATATTTTTGAAAAGTATTTATTAGAAATGCATCATTTAATCAGATAGATGTGGGTATTCTTTTAAATTAATTTTTGTATATTGAGTGATCATGACTTATTACTAGAAAAAAAAGAAACCTGAAGTTTTGCATCCCTCTTATTCTTTTCATTTTTCTAATCAAAAACTGAGAAATGTGCTCACAGAAAAATACGAGAATTGGCCTTTTGAGCCACCTCTTCTTGCTTGAGGCCTGCTTCCATCTACTGGAAGTGTACTTTCTCTACATCTACTATCAATAAACTTCTGTTTCAGCTCTGTAAAAAAAAAAAAAATGAGAATTTTAATTCTTTGAAATTCTTCCAAGCTTTGGGAAGATTATCATATACGGTAGTGCCATAGTACATCATCAAAGATTGTTTCCAGTAACCTGTCAGCTGACAATTTCATTATGTATTTCTTCAATTTTGTTGAAAGCAAAAAAAAAGAAAAAAATTATTGAAACCATCTTAGCTTAAAAAGAATTTGTTATCCAAATGGCAGTATTTCATCTTTTCTTATAGCTGAGTACTATTCCATTGTATATATGTACCATAATTTTTTTTTTTAATCCAGTCATCTATCAAAGTGCACTGACTCAATCTGCAACAACATGGATGGAACTTGAGATCTTCATGCTAAGTGAAATATGCCAGACAGAAAAAGCTAAGAACCATAAGACTTCACTAATATGTGGAATATAAAACTGAAAGCAACAAAGAAACAAAACCTCATGGACATAGTCAGTACTTTAATGGTTACGTGAAGGTAAAGGAGGAGGGGAGTGGGGGATAGGAAAGGGGGGAGGGATTGGGAGAGGAGGGAAGGTGAGCTAAATATATGGTGATGGAAAGAAAGCTGACTCTGGTTGGTGAACAGGTATTGTAACACATAGATGAGTGCTATAGAATTGTACACCTTGAACCTATGTAATTTTTTTTAAATTTATTTATTGTTTTTGACAGCGAGAGAGAGAGATACAGAGTCAGGGACAGAGAGAAGGGGGAGGGCCCAGAACAGTCTCCATAGTTGTACATCATTGTTTTTTCCACATAGTTTCATTCCACAGGTGGGCGGGGCTGCACAGGGCAGGAACTGGGCCAGGGTCTCGCCCCAGTGAGAAATGAACTGGGGCACTCCCCAGTTCAGCATATGGGTCCGCACAGGCTGGTGCTGGGATTTGATCCTCGGTCCCCGGGGTTGCAAAGTGAGTGCCTAACCCACTGAGCCATCCTAGCTTCCCCAAACCTATGTAATTTTTACTAACCAATGTTACCCTAATACATTTAACAATAAAAAAAAGAAAAAGAAGAAGATGAATTTATTGCCCAAACATAGATCATTTATTTTTCAATTTGTTTGGTGCCCTGGAGGATTTTTTCACCTAGAAGTAATACACCTTAACTATATATTATTTTCTTTTGTATGAAAAATTAAGATTGATTATCATGGAGGAGATCAAAAAGAATACTTAAATGCTACCAACCTTTTCTCAATTATATCAACTGTAGAGAATACAAATAGAGATTGAAAATATTAAGGTTAATTTCCTTAACACTAGCTCTCTAGACACACATCCTTTTTGAAGGTGGTTGGTGAAGGGAAAAAGGAGGCTCATAAATGAGTGTCCTAAAATGCTTACACAGAATATTTCACAAATGCTGCTCTTTGTTGCCTCTTACAAGATTCACAATATTGGGGAAGCTGGGATGGCTCAGCAGGTTAAGCATTTGCTTTGTAGCTCCAGGGACCGAGGACCAAATTCCAGCCCTGGCCCATGCGAACCCATATGTTGAACTGGGGTGTGCTTCCCATGTGGGAGGCCCCCAGTTCAGTTCTTGCCCCCAGTTCAGCCCCTGGCTCAAGGGAATATACCTTCCATGCTGGAGGCCCCCAGCCCAGTTCCTGCCCTATGTGGCCCCCGCCCACCTGTGTGGAATGAAACCATGTTGAACATTGATGATATACAACTATGGAGACTGCTCTCAGCCCTCCCCCTTCTCTCTGTCTCTCTCTGTCTCTGTCAAAAACAATAAAATAAATCTTTAAAAAAAAAAGAGATTAACTATATTAAGAGTTTCTTCTGGTGAAGAAACATGTTTGGCTTGTTTAAACACTTGGCTTTCTAAATCATACCTGAACAGGAAATACTTTTCCCTTGTAGCAATATGTGACAACTCACAGAATTAATATTCCATTGGTACATGTATAACACTATACTAGATGTTGCTACTGAAAGGCATACATGTATTAGAAACTTTGAGAAGAAAAGTGGCTTTAGAAAATAAGGGCTATGGGTAAGCCGGGATGGCTCAGTGGGTTGAGCACTCACTTTGCAGTGCCGGGGACCGGGGATCGAGTCCCGGCTCCGGCCCGTGCGGAACCATGTGCTGAACTGGGAGAAAATAAGAAAATAAGAAAATAAGAAAATAAGAAAAATAAGAAAATAAGAAAATAAGAAAAAAAGAAAATAAGGGCTGGATGTCATAGTAAACTCTGACAACTAAGTAATCTGAGATAGTATGGAGGAACCCAGGAGCTAAGCAGGATATTGTATATTCAGAACAAAAAAGAAGCTAGTTCAATAAGTATGAGGAAAGGGAAAGAACTCAATGTCAGCACCAAATAATTACATAAGAGATTGACAAGACTATCCAACATCCAGCACACTTCATGCATATTCAACAGATAAGCTGCTGCTGATAACAGAGTGTTCTTTCTACTGGAAGCTGGGGATGGGAACCTGGACAAAAAATAACTCTGTGTCTCTAAACATCAAGGGAGAAAATTCATTCAGCCTCAGTGGTGCTAGGTGAAAAAATTGTAAGTTAAGGGGAAAAAATATAGCAAGGCCCAAAATATAATGCTATGTGGAAAGATGAACTACCTCAATAGAAAGATTAAAAAGTCCATATAAGAGCAATGAGATATTCAAATAAATGCAATTAATACCTGAGATAAGAAATAATTTAAGATTTTATTTATAAATATATATGTATATACAAGTATATATGTATTTCACATGCATACATATGTACATATATATTTACATACTGGGGGTGCCAACATATATTTTAAGAGATGGTATCTATGTATTACTTTTCAAAGTTGAATTAAATTATGTTAACAATTTATAATATGACACTCGCTTAAAAGATGGCATTAGTCCAATGAATACTAGTAGTATCATCGTATGACAGGCAGGACAGTCAAAGAAAATGGTGTAAACATGGTTGTCATTTGAGGAGTACAAGACCATTTTGAAGTGGTATTTGAAATCTGAGGATGTTGTGGAAGGACGATGGCAATGAAGGCGTGAGTATGCAACAGAACCTCCAACCCACCTAAGAACTGCACACATTCATAATAAGTTTGACATGCATGGTAAATTGAAACAGCATGCTCAGGGATACAAGTTTGCCGTAATCAGAAGTGGGTAGACCCTGATGACAACCACTTTGAGCATATTTTGTAATTGCAGATGTCAAACATAATTTATATTCATCTTTTGTTATTGGTATATATCAAGTATTACAATTTTAATATAGTTATTTCCTTTCTTAAAATGTGTATACATTTTTTGTCTCCATTTCTGCCTATCTACCTATCATCTATATATCTATGTATCTATTATCTATCGATCGATCTATCTAATCTATTATCTATCATGTCAGCTTTCTTCCATTGACTGCCTAGAACTATAACTAATTGTTGTGTGCTCAATGCAGTGCACATACCTTTCGGGAAAGAGTGACATAAGAGAAGTGAAAAAGAGCAGAAAGACTTTAAGGAGGTGAAATTTTTACTGAGGCACTAGATATAAAATGTAAGTCACCCAAGACACAGCATATGATGTATCGAGGAGTTATCTCTTGAAGGTCTTTCTAGGAAGTGCCTTTTTTCTAATCAGTACTGAGTGTTACTTAAAAAAGAAAACAGTTTAAAAAACACTATAGAAATCATCACAAGGGTAGTTAAAAGAGAGAAACAGCATAGAAAATACCCGCAGTGAATAAACAAAATTTTAAAAAAGTTAAAATTTTATCTTTATAACCTGTAATATTTAGATTAGCATCTTTCTTGAGGGTCTCTGAATAAATATTTGAGGGTCTCTGAATAAATATTCAGACTGAATTTGAAAAGTAATAAACTGGGGACTTAAAATAAATGACACTTAATCAAACTCCTCATTCAAAATGAAACTTTTAAGACCCCTTTCTCACAGACCTATTATCAGTTCATGGTTCCTAAAGAATGCAAACGTCAGAAATGATCTAAATTAGAACCTAAAAGACAGGCTTATACTTAGCTTTAATATCAGTTTCTATGACAACCAATGGGCTATTTAAAGTTATTAGCATTCTAGCCTGCTGAGTTAATAATATGGACAAGAATGACATAAAAGTTGAACAAAAGCAAATTACTTCCATGTCTTATCATATAACAATGACAGTGAAAGCCAAGTGAGCTTAAGAAGTTTCAGAGGGTTTGGAGAAACTCAGTTAAAAAGTATAAATCAATCAGCAACTCTTAGAACTTGTAGCACATTGTTGATGCCTCCTCTCTGTCATGTTCTTCAAGCTTTTTAAAATTCTAAGTTCAGGATTTAAACAAGAGAAAATCAAAAAATCAAATGGAATGGACTGATCGATAGTCAGCCAAAATCTTTTATCACTACATGTTCTCCATCCTATTATCTCCTGTTTTATCTCAAACACACTTTCAATAACAAAACGTAAAGTTAGCCCTAAGACTACTCAGAAGATTTTAACAAGGAAAAAGGTAATATGGTAAGAAAGAAAGGATCAAGCTTCCTGAACTGATGTTTGAAAGATACATCTGCTAAAAACAGAAAAGCATGATATAATATAAGATGTGAAAACAGATGGCCTAAGTCACAAAGCTACATCATGTATGGAGACTAGAACTAGAACAAGTAATATTTTTGTCAACAAGATGCCAAACACAGTAGCAAAAATATCTTTAGGAACAATCTTACTTCAAAAAAAAATTTTTCCCTTCTCACACTTGATACTATTTTCTGAATCATTCTTGGTTGTTGCATATGTTTAAGTATCTGGATGCTTGCCACGTTCAGATGAAAGAAACTAACCTTTCTCCTGAATAAGATTTCCTTGTCTTTTGAGCCTACCTGTGTGATGGAGATAAATGAGAGTAAATTAAGCAAGCAACTTAGAGGGACAGTGCTATACTACACACTCTTGCAGAGAAATTTTTTAAACATTAAACAAGTTGAATGGAGAATTCTCTGGTCTTTGAATTAGTTATGAGGAAAGGGACACTCATTAACTCTGGTGACAATGAATGTTGCTGAAGTGGTCTTAAGATTATTAAAGATGATGGCAAGACATCACTTCAAAAACGTGGACTCACATGGTGCTGGATGTTAAACAGTGAGACATTTTAACTAGAAAACCAGCACACAACAATCAGATCAGAGCACAGGATACTAAAAGACATATGAAAGAGTCTCCCAAGTCAATAAGAACAGGCCAAGATTTACAATAGAATCCACGTTTATGGCCCCTATCAATAAATATTGTACACTGATGTGTGTGGATTCATTCACCTATAAATTATGCTTAAGGACTAACTTGAAAAAGCAGCACGGCATAGTGGGTAAGAGCATGAAAGTTGGAGCCAAGCAATGTGGGCTGAATCTCAGCTCCTCTACTCCAGACAAATTATCTGACTAATCTGGGCTCCACCTATACTTTTTTCACAAGATTATCCTAAAGGTCAAATGAACTAATGTATTTAAAGCCCTTAGAACAGTGACTGGCACCTAATTTGCACTATATACTGTTTCATATTCTCATTATATATTATGTACAGTATGCGAGATACATAAGGGATGTTGGGATGGCTCTGAGGGTTGAGAGCTTGCTTTGCAGCCCCAAGTACAGACCCATATGCTGAACTGAGGTGTGCCCCCAGGTTGGTTCTCGCTGGGGTGAGTTTCGCATGTAGGAGACCTCTGGTTCAGTTCTTGCCGGGGCCCATGTGGGAGCCCCCCACCCCCAGCCCAGTTCCTCAGTTTCTGCCCTGCACAACTCCGTGCCCACCAGTGGAGTGAAACTGTATCAAAAACTAATGACGTACAACTACGGTGACTCCTTTGAGCCCTCTCCCTTCTCTCTGTCTCTCCTTGCCTGTCTGCCTGTCTCTCTCTCTGTCAGTATGTAATATACATAAAAGTAAAAAAAAAAAAAAAATGAAGATTTTTTGAAGATGACTACAAGAGGAATTTCTAACATTATCC
Organism: Craseonycteris thonglongyai; assembly: GCA_004027555.1. Classification (NCBI taxonomy): domain Eukaryota; kingdom Metazoa; phylum Chordata; class Mammalia; order Chiroptera; family Craseonycteridae; genus Craseonycteris; species Craseonycteris thonglongyai. The sequence continues at coordinate 10,047 of PVKE010009842.1, read as the reverse complement.
TCCCTTGCCCCATGAATCTGCTTATATATACCCAGTTAGGCCATATATCTAAATAACAGAAGTTTACTAAGGAAAGTTTTGAACAAAGTAGAATTAGAAACCAGAAGTGGTAGACCCTGTTCAAGCACTGACCAGAAGATATCATATAAAAAAGTCCTATCATTTGCCCTGACCATAGCTGGTATCTTGGAGTTCACTCTCATGGAGATGAACAAGATGGATTCCAAAACTAATGCCATTTCATTTATTTATTTTTAAATTTAATTTAATTTTTTAATTGTTAAATTTATTGGGGTGACATTGGTTGGTAATAATTACATAGGTTCTAGGTGTACAATTATACATTTCTACATTACATCATCTATGTATTGCATTATATGTTCACCACCACCACCACCACAGTAAGTTCTCTTTATATCACCATATATTTGATGTTTCTTCCCTACTCCCTCACCTCCCTTTACTCCCCAACATACCTTCCCCTTTACCCTAGGTAACCACTAAACTATTGACTGTGTCCATGAGTTTTCGTGTCTTTGTTACTTCCAATTTTATATTCCACCTATAAGTAAAGTCATACATTTCTTGATCCTTTCAGTCTGACTTATTTCACTTAATATGATGATTTCAAGGCCATCCATGTTGTCACAAATGGTTACATTTCATTTTTTCTTATTGCTAAGTAGTATTTCACTGTGTAAATGTACCACAAAACTTGAAAACCTAATTCACGAAGATATATGTACTCCAACATTCATTGCAGCACTGTTTACAATGGCCAAGTCATGGGAACAACCAAAGTGTACCTTGATAGATGACTGGATAAAGAAGGTGTAGTACTAATTGCATTTTATATCGAATCATAAGTCTAACTCTCTTGATTAAAATTTTTCTTTTTTTTTTTTTTAAACGTTTATAACAAGGAAATAATATTCTAGTTAATAGATGAAACTGCCTTCTTTGCAGTGAAATGTCTCATAAAAATAAGTAAAGAAGTGATCATTTTACTTGTGAACCTAAAATCATTGTGGGTTTTGTCAACATGAGTCAACCATCCAAGTTCACTGAAAGGTTTGAGTTTTCAGGCCTGTAAGGCTATGGGGCACACATAGGATGAAGACAAATTCACCATGATAATGCCTCTCTATATGGTCTTTGCCTGCCAGCCAGGATGTATCTTAGCTACTCAGATACTATTGCTTTAAATTTCTCTTAAGTTGAATCATAGGGACCTGGCATTGCATAATCTTAAATCCTAGAACTTAATATAAAGAACCTAGGTTTATTTAGGTATGTGGACTCAAATTATTACAGAGCTTTTTTCCTTTTATAGTCTTATAATCTCATTGGGGTAACTACTAAAGAAATTACTCAAGCACAGCTAAATAATGTCATAGAGCAGCACTATAAAACTCTCAGAAAATGATTAATTTATGTTTTCTTGTGAGAGGTCATCCTTGTATTGAAAGATCTCTAGCTGACTACAGATTTTTAGTGTTTCAGTGAGGTTCTCGTTAAAATAAAAATACACTTGTAGGATGGTATAACCATGATCTCTATTTTAGGATTATTCCTATGATTGTCAAAACAGGAAAAGGAGCTAGGAATCTCCAACAGGTTCACAGGATCCACATTAGGCTCTCTTCGGCTGACTTTCAGACTTCATGCCATTACAGTAATCACATCCACACAGCAAAAACAATCACATTGGCCTTGCAGTTGTCTGACCAATATTTACTTTGACAAATATTTACTGTTAAGCCCAAGTTGTGAGCCATTTCTTACACTACAATCAACAATGAATTAACTCACATTATAATATTTTTTATGGTTGGTCACTATCATGATGTTTACTATTCTTCTTCATAAAGAAAAATAGCAATTCAACTCTAAGTTCCAATACCATGAGAAATATTAACTCATGAGTAAGTCAGCCTGCCTTGTGGAGTAGCATAAGCTCTGAAAGCTAGTTTCCATTTTGTAATAGATTTATCTAAAGTAATGATACTCAAATCATATTTTATTTCACAAAATTTACTATTAACATTCCTTGAACCCAGGAAGAAAATAAAGAAACAAGCTCTTTAAGTTAAGGTACCCTTAGGAAATAATATAATAACTACAGCTGTTTTCAAGAGGTCTGATTTCTGAATACCTCTCCTGTAGTTGTACTTCTGAGACTCATCTCTATTGTATTCACCAAAAACTCGTATCTTGCTAAGAATCTCCACCACTCTTTGCTCTTAAGCCTTTGGCAAATTAATGTGACATTATAGATATTACCGTTAAAAGGCAGAAAAATTAAAAATGCAACTCAATTAAAATTTATAATTCTTTCTTTTAGGTAGGTTTAAAAAATTAGGAATGCCAGGATAACTCAGTGATTGGGCACTTGCCCCGCAGTCCTGGGGCCCACGGTCCAATTCCTGGCCCCAGCCCATGCAGGCCCATGTGCTGAGCTGTAGCACACCTGTGGGAATTACGTGGCTGTCTGTGAGCATTCTCACCTCCCATGTGGGAGGTTCCAGTTTTGTTCCTGCCCCCTGCAACCCTAACCCCCACTGCCACCTGTGTGGAGTAAAACCAGGTCACAACTGATGATGTACATACAACTATGGAGAATGCTCTGGGCCCTACCCCTTCTCTCTCTCTGTCTCTCTTTCTCTTCTCAAAACAATAAAAAACAAATCTTAAATAAAAATTGGATTAACTTCAGTTTTCATCATTTTTTGAAGTGTGATTTTTAATATAATCTGACTTCCATGGCATTGCTGGAAGAGTGTATCTTTTAAAAAAAATTTGATGTCTAATACATTCTACTCCTTACCTATAGCATAGAGCTTAGCTAAGTTTTCTACATTCTAAATTTTACCTTCTACAAAACATCCAAAGAATTTTTTAAAGAAGTTCTTAGTAATTATTGATTTCCTTATTTTACCTTTAGTCTATATCTTTCAGATAAACTTTGAAAAATATTTGTGAATTTTTCTCCAAATTGTATAGTTGTTTTTATTCGAATGTTGCTTTAACAGGTCACCTTTGCTTAGTAGTATGCTATGAAATGTTTAGTACACCAGATCTCTAAAACAAAACAAACAGAAAGTCTTGATTTGTAACATTTGCCATTTTTTGTGGTTTAATTGCTTCCAATAGGGCTAATTTTAAATTACCAACATAATAACATTATTGAATGCAAGATTAGGAAGGGATGCATAATACACTATTATGTTACATTTCTACCACATAGATAAAATAGACATACATATTATAATATAACTTCAAGAGTATCAGTAATAACCAGATTTGGTATAATAATTAGAAAGCAATTAATTTTGACAGCATGTTATCTTTGGTTTTAATATAATTTATTTAATTGTAAGATCATATTATTTAATTTTTAATAATCACCTGTTTAACAATCATCTCTTGAAAGCCATTAAAAGCTGGTTCCAGCACACCACTGCCTGTATTATAATAATTAATCAACATAAATTTATATGTATTTTCATGATAGTAAAATCCATATTTTAAACATCCATTTAAACACATTTTATAATTTTGATTTTGATTGGTTGCTGTATTTTCTTAGAGTAGTTTGAGTATTCGTTCTTCACAGCTTTTAAGGTCATAGAAGAAAGACTAAATGTGGTGGCATCAGCTTGACAAAATTGTGGGAGTCAGTGTTTTGTTTATGAAATTATATTCTTTTTTAAACTGGCTGAGTTGTGGTTTGATAAAACTTTTTTTGTAAAAACTGGCTGGATAAACAGTGTAAACCTCTTAGAAAAATCACAATGCTACTATGAAGACCAGTGACATTAATATGATCTTTTCTCACCTTGTAGACCTTCCATGTTAATAATGACAACATTAATGAGACTAAATTTCTAATAGCACACAAGTTCAATATTTTCTAATTAAGCACTTTCAGACCTTTAAAAGGAAAGTCACAAATCACAATCAATGCCTTTCACATAAGGTACATAGAATTCATAATCTGCACGCTCCATAAATCTTGATTACCATTACCACAGCAAATGTCATTAATAGCAAACACCACTGCTAAGCACTGTTCTACCTGCTATATACATAACCTCACTTGAGTCTCACAACCACATGGGGGAGGTTCCTCTATTATCCTCAACGTATAGGTGAGCAAACAGATAAGTTTGAAATATACTGAATAACTAGCTCAAATAATATTAGGGATAAAGTACAAACCCAAACCCAGGTCTATGTAACTCCCAAGGGCTGTCTTTATTTCACTATATATATGTATACCTATGTTTCCTATCTCACTTTTACTATATTTACCCAGTACTCAAATGAGAAACCCTAAACTTACTTAATGTTGTATAGTCCTTCATCCCTTACACTTACTTAGTCAGTAAAACCTATAGCTCATACTTCCAAAATAGGCCTCAGATTTTTTCATCTGCACTGTCACTACCCTGGACCAACACCATCATCTCTGGCCTAGGTAACTACTAGAGTCTCCTACTTGGTCTTCTTTTCTTCCATCTTGCCACTATACTCTGCTTCCAATGCTCAATCTTTTTGTAGCATGTAGCTAGAAAAATCTTTCTAAAATTAAAATCAGGGGAAGCCAGGATGGCTCAGTGGATTAGGCACTTACTTTGCAGCCTCAGGGACCGAGGATCGAATCTCGGCCCCAGCCCGTGTGGACCCATATGCTGAACTGGGGAGTGCTCCCAGTTCAGTTCTCACCAGGACGAGATCCTGGCCCATTTCCTGCCCTGTGCAGCCCCACGCCCACATGTGGAATAAAACTATGTGGAAAAACCAATAATGTGCAACTATGGAGACTGGGACTATTCTAGGCCCTCCCACTTCTCTCTGTCTCTGTATCTCTCTCTCTCTCTCTCTCTCTCTCTCTCTCTCACTGTCAAAAACAATAAAAATAAATCTTTAAAATTAAAATCAGATTCTCTTAATATCTTAACTAAAATATTTCAGTAAGAGCTCACTCAAGTTAAGTCCAAAGTCCTAAAAAGGATTTTCCCAATCTCTTTATGTTCTGCTCCCAGTAAACTCATTAGGATCTGGCATTATAACTTCCCCTTTTACAGTGACCAATTCTGGGTTCTGTACAGGTAACATGCTCTCACCAATTGGCTTTTGAACAAGAATTTTCTTCTTCCTGAGGTGCTTCTACCCTGCTCCAACACTTCCATTTTTCTCTGGTTAATTATCCAGCTCTCAACTTAAAAGTCATTTTCTCTAAAAAGCCTTTTTGGACTCTCAAAGTCTGGGAGACTGGTATCCACAATTCCCCCATTCAAAACACTTAGCACATTGTATCATAATTGTCCTGTTAATTCTGTGAAGTCAGAAACTATGTCTGTCCTATTTATAGCTGTATATTCAAACCTCAATACAGTGGCTTAAATATGAAAGACAATCAATAAACTTTTGTTGAATTAATTGATGAGTTTGTTCTGAGGATTAAAAGTGGATAATAGTATAAAAATACTTGGCCACACTGTCCTTTCCAATAACCTCAACATAAAAGCATAACGACAAAGGACAGGTGGTGGTGGGTGGGGTAAGATGACAGGGTCCAGGATATTTGGACCTTTCTTCTTTGAACCCAAAGTGATCATTTATTTTGTATAAAAATCCTTTAATTATAATTATATTAGCATGGATATATTTTAAGTGAAAAAATATTTCTCAAAATTATATTCACAAAGGAAATTTAATTCCTTGGAAGGGAAATTAAATAATTTTAAATTCTGTTAATGTTAATTTGGTAGAACATTGTCAGTTGGATCCATTATTCTAAAGTAAATTACATGAAAAAAATTTGATACAGTCCTTTCATTTTGTCCATAACAATTTTTAACTATGATTTCTGCCATTTGTTTCCTTTTGGAGTCATTGTGCCTATTAATTCCAAATGTCTGAGGTCAAATTTGGCAAATAGAAACTTTGTCAGAATATTTTATTTTTTTCATTATTTTCTGTAGATAATGTTTTTAAGGTGTGCCTATCTGATAAATGTCAGTGTTTTATAGACTGTTTAGAATACATACACACAATTTCAAAAATCATATAAAAAACACAATCTTCTGGTTATTATTTTTTTCCGATCTGATCTAAAATTATTTGATTTTATTCATTGTTAGCTTTATTTTTTGCTTTTTTTTTTTTTTTATTGCCAGCATTATTTATTGAGTGGTATAGATGACCAATAATACAGTTTATTTTTTTAAAGAAAATTTTTAAGCAAAATAATTTAGAGCTCTTTAGTACATCAAAGCTATATTTTCTGGGTGTTCAACATTTAGGACAAAGTACCATAATTTGTTAACAAATATTAACTGGCTGTATTGAACAACTTTCTTTTATCTTCTTTAAATTTGGAACACATTTTGTTTGTGTGCTTAAAAACTTAGCACAGTGTGACTAAGGCTTCACTTATTCACATATCCTCAAAAACATTTTATTTCCTTCCTATTACATAGGCAACTTTGAAACTGAGGGTCCTTATGACTTTGATTAAACTTAATTTTAAATCCTAACTCTAGAAATAATACCTCTCACCCACCCTCACCCTGCCCATACCCCTCAGAGACCTAGCCTGTCCCCATACAAACAGCAACCTGTGAGGCAGCACAAGACAGTGGCTTGGACCTGAATAATGGTCACACAGTCCAGATCGCTGGCAGGCTAAAGATAACATCTTAACCTAAGTTACACATCAGCTCCTAAATGCTAAGGGGAATGACCCCTGAGCTACTTGTCTATAAAATTGGACACCACAGGAACTCCAGAAAAGAACTGAGAACTCAGACTTGTCCTCATGACCGTATGAGATAATTCATTACCCCTTACCTCACCTCTGACCAGTCAGTTCCCAGCACAACCTTGAACCCCTACCCTACCCCATGATGTCTTGTGATTTTTACCCTATACAGTCTGTAACCTACACACTATTGGAGACTGTGTGCTTTTAGGCATTAGCTTTCCATTCTTCTGAATGGGAAAATTTTTAATTAAATAGCCAATATTTTTCCACAGCAATTCTCTGTGTTTCTATGTTTTGCTCTGTTAACAGTAGGTGGACAAATTCTTTCTGTTCCATAACAACTTCATCATCAGAGAAATTTTTGAAAGTTTAATTCATAAAAGAATAATACTAAAAGAACAATTAATGGAATATTTCAGATATTTAAGGAACAATAATGTAGGACTGCAGAGATAGAAGTAGAATTAAGACATTTCATCCTGTCCCTGGTAATTAATAAGAAGTCGGGATAGCAAATGTTTCCCAATTTTCCACCTCTTAAAACATAAGCTGTTTTATTATCAAATTCTAGAAACAAATCCTGATCATTTTGATACACAACTTAATACTTATTTATTCTTTAGAAACAGGGATATGATTTAGGTTATACAGTTATGTCTACCTTGTGATGCTCTGAACATCCTACTATAACATTTTTTCAAACTACCTCTAAAACATTTTCAATACTCATGAAGCATAAACCCCATCAGCAGAGCTAGTGGTAATCAGCATAACAAATAGCCAATAGCAATAATAACAAAATATGATTTAAATTATGTTTTAATTTATTTAAGAAAAATATTCTTACCACTGTTGGAATTATATAGTTGTCACAGAGGTCTTGGAAGCAAGCAAAGCTCACCACTGTGAGCAAAGACTTCTTCCTTAATACTTACATAAAATTGAGAAAGAAATAAGTCCTTATAGATCAAGGAAACATCCAATAGAAAGACAACTTCATGAAATTAAGTAGTTAAAATTGGCTCAATGATATAATTAAGGAAAATGTGCTCTAATTCTTGAATCACTGCCTAGTAGTATACTACAAATACTAGTTGGAATTGATGATCCATTGCACAAACATTTTCTTCAGCTAGGCTATGTCATATATTTGTTCTCACAAGAGAAAAGCTATGTGCCATTAAAATGATCCATTTTTGTCATTAACCATATTCATTCATATCACTCTGCAAGTAAACAACATGGAGAAAGTTAGTTAAATTCCCAGGAACCAGTTTCCTTATCCAAAAAAATGAAAAGAGTGGACCAAATAGTTTTTGTAGAATCAGTGTATAACTGACATTTCTAATTAAACAACTTTGTACCTTCCTTGAGACAATTTAGGGGACTGTAATATAAGAAGCGATAGTAATATCTTTTTCTAAGCAGCAAGTAGCATTTTTATGAAAAGTTTTGAAACATTATAAATAACCAGTTTTTCAAAAAAGTCAGATAATGGCAAGATACAGAATATAAAGCTTTCATTGATGTCTGCTTCATTAAAACATTAGTTAAATATATGAGGTAATTCATAATGTTCTAGGCTCTTTCTCAGAGCATAATGCTTTTCTCAGAGTTCCACATAAAATATCCAAGTTTGTGACTCTTCCTTAGTACCCAGACGAGAAAAAAATCAATAGGATTAAGCAAGTGATAAAAAAGCCTTATCTCTGATGTAGGCACTTATGAAGTGGATAGTTTCACCTACAAACTTGATTCTTTCAACATGACCAAAAGACTGATAAAATAAAGTCTGGATTAATACTGATATTTTTTCCCCTTGCAACCTATTACATCAATCACTATTTCCTTGTAGTTGTGATTATTACATTATTACTTGATTATGAACTATTACTGCCACAGCTGGAAAAGTGAAAACACAGCATGGGGTCATTTCCATTAAAGAAATAGGAAATTCCATAACAAGCTCTTGAGTTTGCATGGCTGCTGTGGGGTTGAACTCAGAAGTGCATAAGTATCTACTTAATATGCTGTTTGAAGGATTACCTTAACTGACATCATGATTTCATTTAGTTTGAACTGTACCATGGATTTTTCCATTAAGCAGTATTGGGCACTCAACACCACTGAGGTTGTTCATGCCCTAAAAAAAAAGGCAATGTAATTTTTTTCTACTCTCTTTCCAGAGTACCATAATTTTCTATTGCACATGCATTCAGTCCTGACTTTGTCTAATTGAATGGACAAAGTGGTTACATAAACTAGAGAACATCAATCATGTTGAAGTGGCATAACTGAGAAAAGAAGCATTAATATTCATTTTGGTAACATGGGCATATGTCATTTAGAAAATCAGAATATAGGACTTTAGTTGCTATAATTTAACAGGCCCAGAAAATAAAGAGTCAGATATATTTAAAGCATATAGATTAATGTTAATGGGGAAAAAGAATTATGATACCGTTCCACATCTATTCTTGGCTTATGTGTCAGTCAAGTGACAAGGTGATCTGGAATGAGATGTGACATACAATTAAGTTCTTTTAGTGTTTTCAGGATGAAGCCTAGTGAAGGAAAACCACTAAACCACTGAAATATTCCACAGAAGAATGATCCTCACTGCCAGAAAACTACAAATTTGCCTGTTTAAAACTACAAATTATTGTATGAGGGTTGTCTGGAAAAAAATCCAGCCATTGTCAACATAACAAGAATGGTTACATGACTGAATACTTTCTGAACACAGCTCATATTTTTAATTATATTTGAGACAGATTGCATGCATGTGTGTATGCAAGGGTGTGTGTGTGTGTGTATTGTTTAAGTGTGTATGTAATACACACGCAAAATTATAAAAATATTTAGAAAAGGTATGATACTTAATTTGATATTCACAATTACAGAGATTTATTTACTTGTGTGATGTCCTCTATCATAATGTTGTGGAGGAAATCTATATTTAGCAGGATTAAAACTGTCTCTAGGAGATTGAGGTAAATAGGAAATTACTTTTCTTCTTCTGTCTTAATTGACAGTTTTCTTTCCTGTGCAGGATTCCTCACTTTAGACATGTGTCTTCGGACACTAGCCAATGCAAACTTTGGGATCCTCACAATCAGAGAGATTTAAAATTGTTCTAAACCTTAATATCTGTACCACTAATCTTGCGTCTTGTTGGCTCTACCTCCATTCAATTATTACTCTACTAATATTAGCAACAACTTCACCTCTACATTCTTTCCTTCCTTATATTTTTAATCTTTAAAACACACTTA
>PVKE010009841.1:0-43847 GCA_004027555.1 Craseonycteris thonglongyai | reverse complement strand
CACACACACACACACACACACACACACACACACACACACACACACACACACACACACACACACACTTTCTCCAAACTGATGTTGAGAATCTTAGGCCAACAAATGTTTTGCAGCCTTTTCAGGCTCTCTTTGGAAAGACAAGGATTAATAAACCCAGGGTACGCCATCCTTCACGTGGACTGAAAAGACTCAAAGCTATAGCTGATTTGTTTGAAGTAGTGGTTTAGAGTTCACTGTTTCTTCTTCCTCTAGATTATGTGAAATGAACTTGGCTTTACAAAGTCAATTTCTTATGAAATTGACATTGACCAACGTAGAAATAAAAGTAAAGAAAAACTGCAATATAAAAGCAACATTTTCTATACAAAGCTTTGGTTTTTCACTTTCTATATAATAAACATTTATTTTTTAAAATGTATCCTTATATAATGGAGGTTAGAAGAAAATTAGCGAGGCGAGTTTTCTTAGTAACTTGGGAAATTTTAGGGCTCCGGCCCTGTAAGTAAGATGACTTAGGGTTTTCTTTTGCAAACTCATTCCCACAAGTATGATTAAGTGATTTTCATTCTTAGAAAGGTAAATTGTGCTGCCAAGTGGGTTTACATATTGAACACCAGAATCCATCCAATGATGGCTCCTTCACCTTGACCTCTCAGAAAAAGTTGTTTGTCAGACATTAAATACACAGCACTTATACTGAAATCTCAGGCCTCTGATTCAAATAGATTGGGATTTGAATTCTGGTTGAATTTTTTAATAGCTGTGCAAACTTGGACAATTAAATCTCTTTCTTACATGTGAAATGAGGACATTAACTTTAAAGAATAAAACCATAAAGAATTTAAATAACTTTAAAGAACAGTACTTGTCACATAGTAAGTTTAAAATAAATATTAGATAATATTGTACCATAAGATTGTAATGATATGAATTTTATCTAACAACAAATCATTTATGTGACTTGATAATAATGTTAATCTTATGTAGCAATGATTGTTTTAGTAGAAGTATGTCCCATATAATATTTGGAGAATACTTATACTAAAAAGTTATTAGTTCATAGAAATTCTAATTTAACAGGGTGTTCTGTATTTTATAAAGCTTTCCTAATTTTGTGGGATCAGTGTTCACCACGTGAGCTCTCTTGCACAGTTCCAAGAGTTGCCACTTGTGCTGTATTCTGGGAGTACCATTTATATAGAATACAATGAAAATGGTTGCCCTTGAGTGGAACTCTCTGTCCCTAATGTCTTTACTTCTCAGTGATCCATGTGTGTGTGTGTATGCATGTGAACCTCAGCAAGACTAAGCTATCATATTCTAGGCAGAAGATACAAAAATGGTTTGCATCTCTTTTATATTGGTATGTTTCATGGTGATTATTCCAAAAGAAATTCATAAGGTACCGCCATAAAATATAGCTCTATTTATATCATTCCACAAGTCCACTTGTTTAAAGGACGATGATGGTCATTCCCAACAAAGCAGGTGACAACTTTCTATCCCAGAGTTCACAGCAGGTTGATAAAATAGATATCCCTAGAGACCCCCCTTCAGAGAAAATGGGGTGCAATTTGTTTACAATATTGAGTAGTTCTCTATAGTTTTGTTTCCTGTTTCCATTTGTTGACTGTCAGGACCCTGAGTATAAGACAATATATATTTGTGATATAGTAATATATTACAATAAAACTATAGAGAGATCTCAATATTGTAAAATGTTAATTTAGCATTTTCTCACAGGGGAAACCATCACATCAGAGTTCATGAGGTGCATGTGGAGGGAGAAGTCAAGGAAAGCCAGGAATCCAATCTGGCCACCTGTTCCAGGACCCCAGGTAAAGCAAGTTCAGTCACAAAGACTCCAGAGGTGCAATTAATCATTCACTGCTCATCTGGACTTGAGGCGACTTGATTGGTCTGGAAGGGAAAGCTGCTCCAGCCCTAGAGAACAGCACAGATGACTGGCGGTCCAGGTGTTCCTGAGCACCAGCCATGGTGTCATAGTCAGGACTTTGCTGTGTTTGCTATCCGGGAGTATGCTGACGAAACGTAGAACAGAGAACACAGTACTGTCCCATTTCATATGGTACGTGTGGCAGCCTACACACACCTTAACTTTAGCCCAGGGAGACTAGCTTGATCATATCGTACTTACCATTGACGAGACCACGCATTGCTTGCCATCCCGTTTCATATGGTATGAGTGGTCAGCCTGTCCAGAATGAAACCCTCCGATTGAACTTAGCGATGTGAACTCCAGTTGCCAGTGCTGTGCTTACATTAAATCTGAAATAATTAGATGCTGCTTTGTATTCCTGGGGGACGTTGTTCTTATTGGTGTTCATATTATAGAAATTGTTCTTGTTGGTGCCTTGAGAGGAATAACTGGTAGACAGTCTCCTCTAACTCTATCACCACAGAAAACTAGAACTAAGGAAAGAGGAATTCACCCTGTCTTTTAGCGGAAGGTGAAGGCAGTTGAAAACACAGGGTAGCCCCCTTCACCACTTAGCAAACAGGACAGAGGACACATTTATTAAGCAATGTTTAGAAGTGAAAATCTACTTCTTGGCAGTCCTTCTTTACTGCTCTCTTTGCTTGGTAATGCCTAACCCCAATGTAGGCTTCTGGATCACCTATCTGAGGGGAAGGCTGTGCATCTCTCTTTCAAAGGCCATGAATGTGTGGCTAGGAAATGCAGAAATCCTACAGTTAAGGTTAGAGCTGAACCTGTGACATTATTTTTTATAGCAATATAGATTTAACAAAATGAACACATATTATTAGAGTTCACCAGAGAAATAGAACCATTGGAGACTTATCTTATCTATCATCTGTCTATCTATCTAATCAGACATCTGTTTACCTACCTATCTATCTGTATGCATTTACTTATGACACGAAATTTGCTCATACAACTGTGGAGGTTCACAAGTTCTAAAAATCTTTTATCAGTAAGCTGGAGACCCAAGAAGAGCCAATGTTTCTACTTCAAGAGGCAGGGGAAAAAAAAAATCCAGCTTGACCAGAATTAAGCAGGAGGAATTTTTTCTTAAATCAGGGGAAGATCAGTATTTTTGTTCTATTTCTGCCTTCAGCTGATTAGATGAGACCCACCCACATTAGAGAGTGCGATCTGCTTTACTGAGTCCACTGATTCAAACATTTAATCCAAATGTAATTTTGGTTAGCTGAATGTACTAATAAAAAGTTGCAATTGCATTTTGCATATGTTTAAATTTTATTTTCTATTAACTTATTTTTATTGTGTTTTACAAATATTGGTCTATGACATTGAAAATAAAAATGGGCTTCACCTTAAGTAACTTGAGAAACATTGCTCTAAGACAGGTGTCTCCAAACTTTTCAGCCCGCAGGCTGCATTAACTATCAAACAGCAGTTTGGGGGCCAACTACACACTCTAGGTCTAAATAAAAAAGAATCAAAACATAGATATTGTTTTTAATTATTTATTTAATATTATTTTATTCCGATAAAAAGGTCTCCATGGGCCGGATGAGAAGGCTTCGCAGGCCGCATCCAGCCTGCGGGCTGTAGTTTGGAGACCCCTGCTCTAAGGTATCTAATGCCAACAACTACTTCTTAAATATTTAAATGCAGTTTTGCCAAGCATGAGTGTTATCAGATAAAATTTTGAAATCTTCTTCCACTACCTTTTTCAGAAGCATGTTTATAAAATAGCCATAAAAAAAAAAGATAAAATAGCCATAATGTATATTCAGAAACCAGCCCTGGATGTAATCTTGCATCTAGATATGGGCAAAAATTTTTTTTATTTTTTATTTGCTTCACTACCTTGAAGTGTTCTGAAGTTCCAAAGTTGTTTTAATATGTTAAAAAACAAATGAGTGCCAATAAATCTTATCTTGACAGTTAATACACACAAAAAAAATCCAAGAAAAAGTGAAGTCATTTCAGGAAAAATAAAGACTTTTATGTATTTTTGAGTGAAATAACTTATCTCTGTTCTGATTAACAGTGGAAAGGGTACTTGTCTAACTTTTTCACCATTTTTTGGACAAAACTAAATACTAAATCAAAAAATCTCAATACAGATGAGAACATGTAAAAACAGACCAAAATGAGGGAGTTGTTTTTGTTGTTAATTAAATGTAATAAATGTATAAATTATAGTCATATATATAATTTTTCTTTTTGATGAAGAGATAGAGACAGAGACAGAGAGAAGTGGGAAGGCCCAGAGCTGTCTCCATAGTTGTAGGTCATCAGTTTTCAACGTAGTTTCATTCCACACAGATGGGTAGGGGCTGCGCAGGGCAGGAACCCAGTCGGGTGCCTCCTACATGGGAGGCATGCCCCCCCTGAGCTGGCAGCCCAACCAGGGCCCCCCCCCCCCCCACATGGAAAGATGACCCCGGCAAAAATCAAACTGAGGGCCATACCCCAGTTTAGCATATGGGTCTACAGAGGTCAGAGCCTGGATTTGATCCTTGGACCCCAGGGCTGCAAGGTGAACACTCGACCAGCTGAGCCATCTGGCATTACCCATATATTTTTACAAGTTAGTATACACTGCAGAGTATTCATTTACTTACTATGTATAAAATGCTGGCTAATGCTAGGAATACCTTTTCTTTTTTTCTATTATAGCCTTAACTCTGTAACTAATGGTAATTAATGAGTAAGCAGACATGAATAAAACAGAGTTAAAAATTTTTTTTTCTGTACTAATATGTCTTTGGACCACAAACTGCTGTCTACTATTTATTACATTTTATAAGAAAAGGCAGGTGTAAAATGGCATGGATTTTATTTCTGTGTTACTATTCTGCTGGGCAACTTGAACAAGTCATACCTACTTCTCTAACTTCTGATGTTTTCATCTGTTAAATGATCCGATTGGATAAGATGTCCCCTTAGGTTCATTCTGAAGCTAAGTTACAATAACAATTTTAATTAAATATTTAAAAAAGATTTTTTAAGATTGCAATGATCACATGAGAATTTATTTTTGAAAAGTCAAGAGGAAGGCGCTCTTTGCTTCCTAGTGCCAGAAATATCTTGAAAGTCGCCATCTATTTACATAAACCATATATATAAATAAAAGTGAAGATAAAATATGAATATATGTATTATTTTAAAGTTCATTTTATGCAGAAATTAAAATCTGTTGTCAACAAATATATTCAAGACTAACACTGCATTTCAAAGGACAGAATTAATAAATAACAGTGCCCAACACTATATTCTTTCTGTGAATACAAATTAAGGAATGACACTCCCATGTTTTATTGTTTCTATGAATACAAACTAAGGAGTTGGCCTTACTGTTTGATTTTGGATTCAGAAAATAGCGTACTGGGCAATCCCTTATGTACTGAGCTCTGTGTGTTTACTGCACCCCATTTTGAGAAGCTGCAATGCATTCTACACTTGGGGAATTTAGAAACGAATCTTAATCAGGACAAACTGGTGCACAGCTGTAGAGCAAATGGAAGGATATGTACTGTACCCTGGGATAGACTGGTTGGTGGCTTATAGTTATTTAGCCTAATCAAGGACAAAAGAGTGCAGAATGCTGGGCAGATTCCTATCCATTCACGGGACAGCCACGTGCTACAGCTCACTCTTTGAGAAGCTCTGGGTTAACCCAGGCTATGGTACATGAATTCTCTGTCCTGGAACTTGAGTATAGGAGTATAGGATGCAGGCATCACATCATATGAAAGTTGTTCTTCAATTTTTTCTCAATTCTGATTCTTCTCAGGAAAAAGACTCTGTCTGGTGTTAGTGTGCTTCTCACACCTAATTTAATTATGAATCTCATTTGTAACTTAAGAGTCAACCATGAGAGTCAAAGCCTTCTGCAAGCAAATAATGTCTGCTATAATTTAATAACATTGATTGGTCCACACTTTTTACAGTAACCTGTTAAGGCCAAGTGATACTGATTATGTAAATAAAATCATAGTAAATGGCTAGCAAAATTTTCTAAAATGATATACAAATGATTGAAGCTTGGGAAACATCGGGCTAGTGGTAAGTACACTGAGTGGAAGATAGAATACTTGGTTCATAAATATAATTCTAACCCTGTTTTCTAATTATTGAATTGTCCTTGGACAAAATGATGAATCTTCTACGCTTCCGTTTCCTCGTTATTCTATAATGATATTAGCCCAGCCACCTTTGCGGTAACGATGTGAAGATTAAAATCAAATGATGAGTAGTGAATCCTATAAATCTGAAAGTTGTATGTGGATAAGGTTCATCATTACACATCTGAAACACCACTTTTTCTTTTCTTTATTTTTCACCACCATAGCAAGAAAATAGTAATAATAAACACGATCATGATCATTGAGGAAAGGATAATATTGTAATATTTTCTCTATTTTCTTTCTAGGATTATGCCATTTATTAGTGGTGTGTGTATGTGTGTGTGTGAGAGAGAGTGTGTGTGTGCATGTGTTTATGTAGAGAGCAAGATACTGACTACAGTTATACATTGTCTTCACTTACACTATTCCTAAATAATAAGGCTATGTTGTCTTTTTTTGATTACATTTATTTTTACTATTTTCTGTGGTGATAAAAAAACTTAAAATCTAAACTATGTTTAAAAAATAAACTTGATAATAGATCATATTTATCTCAAAGCTTAATAAAAATATGTATACCCATCTGAATTTTTAGAGCTGTTAAAAATAATGGAGTTTTAGTACTAAATAATTTTCAAAATTATTTATCGACAAAATAATATTTGGAATCTTGCTTATTTTATTTTTTTATTGTGCTTAAAACATAAAATTTTTTATAAAATATAAATTTTCACATGAGGTATTTTACTGTTACATAATGTAATTTTCTATAGAGTTCAGAATTTTTTCTTTTTCCAATTTAATCTTGCTTATCCTTGATTTTAAGATTGTTGTTTTGGTTAAAATATAATAGCTTATTGAAATATATGATATTGCTGATATTAATAATTAATTATTTCAGTATTATGGCTGTGTTTTATTTTGAGACAACTAAGTTCAAATTTATTAGTTCACTGTATGGAATAGAGAACATTCATGCACGTAGAAATAATGCTAGCAATTGTTTGGTTCCCATCCTATTAAGCAAAGCTTATTTAAGCACAATTGCTGCTGGATTAGAAAATGATAGACATCACCATCTCATTTGCATATAAATATTCATGTATGGTCTTAGGCAGCAATTCCCAAACTTGAGCAGTCATCAGAATCACCTGGACAACTTTTGAAAAGAGATTGCATAGCATGACCTCAAGTTACTGACTCAGTAGTTCTGGGTGGGGCCTGGGACTGTGCTTTTCTAGCAAGATCCCCAGTGATACTGATGCTGATGGCACTGTTGTAAGACCATACTTTTTGTTCCCATTGGTCTAATGGAAGGTAATCTACTAGCAGGATAGTGAAGCCCATGAAGATTGGCAACAACCCCAGACTTCAGCCTGGGCTTTGATACTTACCAGGTGTAACTTGCACAAGTTAGGGATCAATTCTGTCATCTGTAAAATAGTCACAATTATATTGATTAAGAATATTAAATGAAATAATGCATATTAAGTATTTAAAGCAATACCTATCATGTTCTGAGTACTCATTAAATGCAGCATTATAACTGGTGATGATGATAGAGTGGTAATAGGAATAGTAGTTAGTAGTAATAGAGAATATACATATTTACCATAGTTTAGTTGAATTATATGAGCTCATTAGTCTCATCTAAGTAAGGCCGGCAAAAATAACATTACTGATGATATTATTTCTATGGGAAGCATTCTGGCAAGAAGGGTATTCAGTAAAAGGAAATAGTACCCTTAATAAGAGAACTTTTGATACTGTGTTGGAGATTGGAGTCTAGACTGCCATTTAATCAAAAGTTTATCCATTGATGCAGTAAATATCTCAATATTTACAACTTACTGCATTTGTTTCTTTCCTTTCCTTAGCAACAAGAGCAAGATCCAACAAACCTGTACATCTCAAATCTCCCCATCTCTATGGATGAGCAGGAACTTGAGAATATGCTGAAACCCTTTGGACATGTCATTTCCACAAGAATACTAAGAGACGCTAATGGAGTCAGCAGAGGTGTCGGCTTTGCTAGGTAATACGTTGTCTCTGGATATTACTTGTTTTTTCTCATTGTTTTCTTTTAATTCCATACCGTGCTAACACTAAGGCCAAAAGCAATAGAATTAAAAACAATAATTTATCAAACTGATTTCCTATATCTTTGCTTCAAGTCAAAGAATTCCAGTGTAATTCTTTGTGCTTACTAAAATATGTATATAGAATGTTTATGTGTACTTGGAGTCATATGATATGCCTACTGAGTTCCCAGTCTTCTCTATGCTGCAGATCAACAAAATCAGATGCTGGCAATTTATAATATGGATAATAAATTCCCTATACCCCAAAGCTAAAGAGCCCATGTGATGAACAGAGCTTCCAAGTGGTTTTGCATTGATTTCCAAAATGTGCAATGATAGAATTTCTCAGTCAGCAGAAGAGAGAAGAGGGGAAAGATATGGAGGAACAGGAGTCATGGGCCAGTCCCAAGGAATGCAGAACTACAAGGGAGGTCAAGAAGGCATTTGCATGCAAAAAGCCTTGGCTGTGAGTTTTTGGTATTTCATGCAATGGAAAAAAAGCAGATTGCACTTTTTTCATTATCAGAAAAGGAAGAGTAGTTTTCACTTGAACTTTAAGGGAATGTTTACAAAGGGGATCTTGCCAGGAACAGGGTTAAAATGATTGTTCCTGCTGTTCTTTCATGAGAAACAAAGCTAAAGAAACACAGAGGAAAAGAAACTGCTCAATGACAAACAAGGAAAGTAAAAGCTCTGTCTCCCGGGCTTGGGGTGTTTATGTGTCTCCAGCTGACTCAACATGGGTGAATGGGTGGATGTTAGTGCCATTTGGATGTCAGTCAATTGCAAAGAGGTGTGTCCATATATCATGAACCCTGCCATCACTTGGAAAACTATTCCAAACCAATGTTTGTTAGCCCAGTTTAAAAGATAACAAATTGTAATGTCAGTATTACCTGATTTCTAACTTGACTTAGAGGCCACAGACCATGTTTTAAAATTCTGAATATCTTCCACAATACTCTGCACATAGTAGACCATAGACATATGCAAGATACATGTTTGATGATTTTGAAGAGAAATAAACAAAATGAAGAAAATCTCCCTGATTTGAATGTATGAATGAAGTGTTTACATTTTCAGAACATTCTTAACTCATTTTTGTGGTAAAGACACAGCTAGCTAATCACACCACTTGGGTCTCTAAAGTTTGCCACTGTAGTCATTCTCAGATAGTGTAGAACCTTCAGTTAGAAAGCTCGCCAGTGTGGGAATTCATTGTAATGACTGTTAGGCTTCACTTTACAGAGTACACACATTTCTTTGGTTCTTTCCCCACCTCTCACTTCCCCAAAACTCCAACAAATTATTTTCTCTTTCATTTGTACTCCTACCGAGAAATGAACATACTTCAAATCAAGAGAACACATTTTCTAAGAAAATCTATAGTGATATTTTTAAACAAAGGATTTTTGGTACAAAGTGTATTCATTTGGTAGGGCTGCCATAACAGAATATAACAGATTGTTCAAGAACTATTAGGTGGGGTATAAAACTGAAAGCAACGAAAGTAC
This sequence comes from Craseonycteris thonglongyai, assembly GCA_004027555.1. NCBI lineage: Eukaryota > Metazoa > Chordata > Mammalia > Chiroptera > Craseonycteridae > Craseonycteris > Craseonycteris thonglongyai. The sequence continues at coordinate 34,165 of PVKE010009841.1, read as the reverse complement.
AACACAAACAAACAAAGAAACAAAAACTCATAGACACAAACAACATTTGAATGGTTACCAGTGGGGTGGGGCGGGGGGCCAGGGGGGAAGGAGGCAGAGGAGGAAGAGGGAGAGTCAGAAAAAACAAAACAAAATATTCTGTTAAGGAAAGAAACAATACCACAGATTGAGTGGTTTAGAAAACAGAATTTTATTCTGTCACAATTCTAGAGGCTAGAAGTCCCCAAGTTGTGGTGACAGTGGGTTCGATTTCCTCTGAGACCTTGCTCTTTGTCCTGTAGATGGCTGTCTTCTTCCTGTGTCTTCACTTGGTCTTTTTGTGTTTGGATCCTAATCTCCTGTTAAAAGGTGTTTGGATTAGGAGTCACATATATGACTTCATATTAATACAATTATCACTTTAAAGGTCCCTTCTCCAAAGATAGTCACATTCTGAGGTACTAGAAATTAAGACTTGATTATGTAAATTTTAGGGGATGACACATTTAGCTCATAGCATGAAGATTGGATGATTCATTTCTCTCATCTGTATCTTCTCTGTACACTTTGAGATTGCTTAAAATGAAGAATTTTTTTTCTTTTATTTCTAATTGTTAAATTTAACGGGGTGACATTGGTTGGTAACAATTAAATAGTTTAGAATATTTTTCTTAAGTGCAGAACCAAGTAATGTACATTGTAAGGGCCAAAACTATAATATTAGTACGTGGTACCATAAAACTCATGAAGTTTTTTTTGTTTGTTTGTTTGTTTCTTTTAGGAACTGCGTAAGGATGGGAATCTTTTTTTTTTTTTTTAAGATTTATTTGTTTTTGACAGAGAGAGAGATACAGAGACAGAGACAGAGAGAAGGGGGAGGGCCCAGAACAGTCTCCGTGGTTGCACATCATTGGTTTTTCCACATAGTTTCATTCCACAGGTGGGCACGGAACTGCACAGGGTAGGAACTGGGCCAGGGTCTCACCCCGGTGAGAACTGAACTGGGGGAACTCCCCAGTTCAGCATATGGGTCTACACAGGCCGGGGCTGGGATTCGATCCTCGGTGCCCGGGGCTGCAAAGTGAGTGCCTAACCCACTGAGCCATCCTGGCTTCCCCAGGATGGGAATTTAAAAATATTATTTTATGTCTGTTCTGAATGCAGCCTCTCACTCCTTCAGTGCATTTTGCCTATCAAAGCCCAAAGTGATTCTCTAAAAATCAAACCTGATTATGTCAGGGGCCTGCTGTCTTCCCTTCCATCTGGCCTGCATAGCTAGATTTACAGACCTCCCAGCCATCATTATCCCTGGTATCACTCATCTTCCTGGCCTTCTGTCTTCCTGCCTCAGTTCCTAAACATAAACTGCCCTTTTTTACTGTTGTACGTGACTCCTTTCCCAGGCTTCTGCCTACTCATCCCTCAGCCCCTTAAGCTTTTCTTCAAAGATATCATCACTGACCTAAAATTTCAGCCTCGAGACAAAGTCAGGCCCTCCTGCTGCACCTCCCGTCAAAGTTGTGGGGTGTTTTAAATCACATTCATCACAGTTAATGAATTCACTGTTTAATTTCTGTTTTCAAACACTGGATTACACATTTACTTAGTTGACATTTTTTATATTGTTGGATGGTGGATGGGTGGATGGGTGGGTGGATGGTAGATTGCATAATTACCTTTCTATGAAGTTCCCACATAGCTAAACTAAGCAATGTTTTTGTTTTGTTTTTTTAAACTTTAAGCTTTGGATGTGAATTATCAGTCATATTCAAATACCAAAACTTTTGTCTCTACACTCTAAATTTAGCATTTCTCAATTTTTGCAAATGGCACGCAGATTGAAAAAGAAACCTAGGTTCAAGTCAAACCAATGGCTTCTTATGCCTATGGCATCAAAAGATAATATAAATCTGCCTTTCCTATAAGAAGCCAGGAAGTATTTCATTCTACATGTATCTTAGACCTGAACTTCCACATGATTTATCAATTTCTTGGAGTGAGAAAATAATTTTGGCTATTCTGTATGTAAATATATTTGCCCAGATACCTACTTCCTCACACTTTATTATACGCTCTATGTTTTTTTCAAACAATTCTGGCTATTGTTTTAACTGTCTTGATCCTTCACAAATGAACTCTTGTGTACGTTTCCTCCTTTTAAAAATACCATCTTTTACCACCTAGCCTTTCTTGTCAGGAGCTCCCCTCTGAATCATAAAATGGAGAGGACTCTAGTCACCATTTTCTCATTTGCTCCAAGGATAGTTACGTAGCTAGTGAGAGAAGTTAATGGGTGACACATAGTGTGTGTCTCAGGACACAAGTTCTCCAGGATAGCAGCGTCCTAGTCGTGTAGGAAATTGGAGAAATGCAAAATCTGGAGCCAGATCGCAGATCTACTGAATCAGAAATGGTGAAAGGGTAGGGTGTGAGCAGTGTGCAGCAGCCTGTGTTTAGAGAAGCCCTCTAGTTGTCTCTGATGCTCTCTAAAGTGTGAGAAGCATTGCTTAAGGACATTTGCACTGCTTTACAGTCACCTGGAGCACCAGTAAAGGCGACTGTAAAAACTCAAGCCTGGTTTTTCCAGATTTTTCCAAATGAAGGTGATTCCTGTTGATAACTCTATGCCACTGCACCACTTTCTAAAAGTGTTCTAATCCGAAAGCTGTCTTTCTTTCTGTTCCTCAAGGGTAGGGGCCATGGGACCATGCCTGATTCATCTTCAGATCTGCCCCGGCCCCTACAATCGTGTCTGACACATAAGGGATCCCTACTAAATTTTTGATAATGGGTAAATGGAATCACTTTAAGTTTTTGTTTTTATTCTGTTTATTTGTTTGTTTTTGACTATAGCAATATACAGGGAGATAGCATTTGACAATAACTCAATTTTGAGATAGGGGTCCTAGAATAGCAGAGAGAACTACAGTAAGCATCAGCCCAACTATTGTTGGTTCACAAATTGTTTCTTCCTCCAAAAGTCTGCAGTGCCATAGGCATTATAAAAAGAATGTGCTTATTCCATTGAAAGATCAGCCAGCCTATAATTGTGTTTCATAAACTACGTGTCTCTTGAATTTCTAACTACCTCAATTCACTAAACCAGAGGAATTTTTTCATGAGGCTTCATTTTAAATATGCCCATTGGTCACTTCTAACCACTAGATATGGTTCTTGATTCACGTGTAAGAGTTTCTAAAATTGTCTTGACTAGATAGGAACCTCCACCCTGCCCCCCATTATCACTTTACTCACAAACTATACATTAATCTTCTTTCATAACCATCTCTTCAAAGTGAAGGTAATGTCTTCATTTTATATTCAAAACACTGAACTTCAAAGCACTGATGTGAATGCCGGTAGGGCGCACAGACAGCACGATTACAGGCTTTTCGAAGCTCCAGAAGCACCAGATTGTGTCTGAAATTACAGACAATTTATTGTATTTTTACGTTTGTTTTTTAACATTGTTGTAACGTAACCCAAATTTGTAAGATCCACCCCCCTCCAGGCAGCATTTTACAGCCAAGTCATAAACATCTAAAAACAGAAGTCTATGGTGGGGAGGCTGACAGATGGCCTGGCCCACTGTGGCCGAGCCAGTGACGCCGGCACACTAGCTTGTGTGCGAGGGGGAGGATCAGAGTACAAATCAGCCCCGTGTGGACGGGCCACGGTGTGTTCCTGTTGTCCATTTCCCATTCCCAGAAACCTGACACTGTTTGTCTAACACAAATCACATTGAAAGAGTGTGATGAGGGGCTAGTAAAGAGCGGCCCGAAGTGGGAAAGGGCTGGTGAACGGGAAGTTAAGCGTTCACAATTAATCCAGCTTGAACATCTGGGAACAGAGACCCTCTTTAAGAATGCATTTACTGTCCCCTGGTAAGCTAAAGAGCGTGAGAGACTGTGAAGCACAGAGACCTTTGTGTTTTTTAGTATTTTCCACCGCTCTTCAGTACTTCTAATGTGGTTCTCATGGAGTTTTTTCTTTGAATGACATTTAACACACAGGAAGCCCTGTGTCCTACTTCTCTCTACCAATTGGGCAGTTTTCCACATAATTTCAGTTTTTCTTTCTTAAATTAATTATAGTAACAGGAAGACAAATATCAGCCTGATTATTAAAAATCAATATAAATAGCAGATTCAAAATATTCTTTTTGTATTTTCTTTTAATAACTTTGAATATCATTAACATTTTATTGATTTACCTTCTACTGCCTGAAAATTCTTGCTTTCTATCTTTTCCCACCTGGTGAAATATAATGAGAACTCTGACTCAGACTAAACATAATGAAAATATAAGAATTTGAAAAATTATGAAGCCCATGTCAATACTGCCTGTTTAGGATAATATATCCTCCCTTAAAATGGCCACATAACCTATCAAAATGTGTTTTTATTGTTTGAAATGTTTTGATCATATCTATATCAAGATCATATTTGTGTTAACAATTTCTTCCTAGCTGTTTTAGCAATTCTTTTGCCATTATTATCTGAAACCCATGGGACTAGGAAATCAAATTCAAGCAAAGAAAATCTCCAAAATGTAAACTTAATGATTAGTAATATGCAAATGACAGCTGTGTTTGCACAGAAACAGGTTACAGTTGTGTTCACTGAGGACGAGAAGAGGAAGGACTGCCATTTCCGGTGATTTTAATTCCTCTCCCCATTGCCAACAGATGTGATCCACTGAAGAGTGAAGCCCTAGCCACCCTCCAGCGTCTTCATTTTTGTTTCATGTATCTCTTTGTTTACCTTCTTCTGTTTCTTCTTATTGCCTCTTTGTATTTCATTTGCCCTCAGAAAGTCATGATCCTGGCTACAGAAAGCAGAATATTCTGCTTTATTTTCTATATATTTAGAGTCCTGGATTTCAAAACCCAAACCAACCAACCAACCAACCAACCAACCAACCGACCAAATGAATTAAAGTGCATAACATAATCAATTATTCTAAAATCTCTTGTACTCAACTCTTGCTCTATACACACCTTTATAAAAATTTAGAGAATAAAAACATGTACTTTATCGCTTTATTATTACAAAACTGAAATGACTGGCTTCCAAAGACTTCTCTCTGTGGACTGGCAGGAGATTTCTGAGTATGATTTATCCATATGAAACTGAAATAGGAGAACTGAGCTACCTCAGGATTAGAAATGGTGGCCATCCCCGCTTCTCAGGGCCTGTAAAATCTCTTCAATCTGTACCTGCTCTAAGTACAAACCATGACAAGGACTCTTGGACCATCCAAAGGCTGTGAATATTTGAGGTAGATTGTCTACTTCCAGTCATTAAAAAGAAAAGACTTGCAGATATCATTTGGACTACAAGAGTGAGTCTCTTTTGTTTAGTATTTTTCCAACATACTCAGTTTTCTGTGAGTTGGACCAACCTACCTATTCTCTATATCCATGTGATTCTAAACATGGCTTAATGGACCAGAACTACCTTAGCTCGCACCTTTGTTCTGTACCCCCATCTGTGTTCTTTTACCAGTTACTTACAGTCTCTGAGCCCCCTTTCCTGATATGTAAAATGTGTTCACTCACTCATTTAGTTCATCTAACAAGTATGTCTTGGGCACTACTAATATGCCAGTAATTATTCTAGGTACAGTAATTCAGAGGTGTACACAGAAGAAAAATACCTGCTTTTGTAGACTGACACTGAAGAAATAAAAAGCTTGTAATCAAACAAATAGTAAAATACCAAATAATATCAAATAATTAATATTAAATAATTGTAATGTCATAAAAAACAAAAAAGCAGAACAAGTGCAATAGAGAATGTGGCAGATTGAGAAGCTAAAGGTAAGGGACAGGAAAGCTCTCTGAGGAAGGAGCATTTATATCCAACTTGTCCAAACCATGCTCCGCAGCCCACATCCAGCTTGGGACAGCTTTAATTGCAACCCAGCACACATTTGTAAACTTGCTTAAAACATTATGAGAATTTTTTTGCAAGTTTTTTTAAAGCTCTCAGCTATCACTATTTTAGTGTATTTTATCTGTGGTCCAAGACAGTTCTTCTTCTTTCAATGTGGCCTAGGGAAGCCAAACGTTTGGACACTCCTGATTTGAACGGCGATGCAGATGATCATAAGGAAGCAGCCAGGAGAGTCTCGTGGGGTTGAGGAGGAAACACAGCAGTGCTGGCAAAGGAAAAAGCGGGTAGATCTATGGAGAGGCCAAGATTGACATGTTTGGGAAACAGATGAAAGGCAAAGTTGTTTTACATTAGAGGAAAGAAAAGAGGTATATAACAAATTGTAATATCTAGGAATGAAATATGGCTATAGCTCAATTCTGGGCCTGAGCATACTACACTTGTTGATTCCTTCATGACAGTTTTAATTTTTTAAATTTAATTTTCTTCCATTGTTGTACCAAAGTTTCTTTTGAAATTATGACTCTGGTTAAATGATCAATCTAGTTTATGATATATCTAAACAAAGATGTCAATCAAGGGTAGTCAGCTTTCTACATGAGAGAAGCAGTTCCCAGATTGAGTGTAAAAAACTTTATCTTCTTGCATTTTTCTTGAAACTCACAGCCCCTGATATAATTATTTTCCTTGATTATTGATAGTATTTTTAAAATTTTAATTTTACTGTTTGAGAGAAGGTGAGGGTGGCTGGGAATAGCTCAGAGTGGTCTCTATAGTTGTAAATCATTAGTTATGACATGATTTTAGTCCACACAGGTGGATGTGCGACCATGTAGAGTAGGAACTGAACTGGGGGCCTTCCACATGGGAGGCGAGAACCTTTGCTGCAAGTTATCCCAGTGGTTACCAGTGTGCTGAAGTTCAGCATATGGGTTTGCAGGGGTCAAGGCCAGGAATCCAACCCCGGACTTTGCATTTGCAAGGCAACGCTCACCCCCTGAGCTATCCTGGTGTCCCCCGATTATTGATCATTTTAAAGTCTAGCAGTCAGGCTGCTGGCTGGAAACAAAATTTCACTTCAAATGATTTGACTGAAGAGGCTAGAGTGAAGGAGTACTTACAGAAGTTCAGGCAAGTTAAGGGAATTGACAGATGGGTAGTAAGATACCCAGACAGGAGCAACTGAGAGATGAAGGCAAGTGGAGGATTGTTTTCAGAGCCCAGTGCATCCCAAAGTTTCAAGAAGGAGCTGTCTGGAGGAACTATAGGCAGAGAGGGTTGTATAACCCTTGCCAGAGAGACAAGTACCAAAGCAGAGAGAAAATGAGGAAAAACGGGTCATACTTCTCTCTACTTGCACTAGGTTTCCAATGGCTGAACCCAATGGAATGCCAGCAAATAAAGGAATGAAGACGATATGGTCCATAGAAGAATCACCTTGGGGCATAGAACAGAGTAGAAAAGACATATAGAAGGGGGGTAATTAGAAAACACCAGAACCCATGTGTAAATTGAATACTTTTTTTTTTCCTGTTGACTCCACCAGGAAATAAGACAAAAAAATAAAAATAAAAACAAGAAAAACAGTGCAAGAACAGCAATAGCTAGCATCTGCTTCTTTGCCTTAGGATTTGGTAATTGATACAAATTGGTAGGGGTAGTGACAAACTGGTTCTGGTTAAAGAGAGCAACTGCTCAGCTCTAGGCCATAGTTGCTGTGATGTCTTTTTTCTGACACCGGGTCTGTGCATTTGGCTACACCAATTTTCCAATTCTCTAATGATAACTAGATGTCCAGTAACTCCATTCAATTCTGAGACTAACTACCCAGCATTATCAGCATACTCCACAGGTTTAAGGGCTCAGTCCACAAGGGCTGTGAACAGGCTACCCACGCTTACAGGACCAACTAAAAATTCAGGGTTCCTGTGATCACCCTCAGGTTTGGTAATTCACTAGAGAAACCCACAGAACTCACAAGAACTCTTGATTTATGTATACTATATATTATAAAGGATACAGCTCAAGAACAAGCAAGAAGGATGTATAAGGCAAGGTGTGGGGAGGACTCAGAGCTTCCCTGCCCTCTCTGGGTGTACCACCTTCTCAGAACGTCAGTATGTTTACCAACCCAGAAGCCTCTGGAACCTGCCATTCAGTGGTGTTTATGGAGGTTTCATTACACAGGCGTGATGGAGTAAATTGTTGGCCATTAGTGACTAAGCCCAATCTCCAGCCCCTCCAGTCCTTCCAAAGTTTGGAGGCTGGGACTGAAAGTTCAACCCTCAGATCACTTGATCTTTCTGGTTACTAGCCTCATCCTGAAGCTACCTAGTGGGTCCCACCTGGAGTCATCTCATTAGCATAAACTCATATGTGGTGAAAAGTTGTTCATTCTGAACAACAAAAGACACTCCTGTCACTCAGTAAATCTGAAGGGGTTTAGGAGTTCTTTGCCAGGAACCAGGGACAAAAACCACATTTATTTTTATTATACCATAGTTACCACACACACACACACACACACACAAATATAGACATGTCATCTCATCTTTAAGAAGAATCAAATTTTATGGGAACTCTCTCAACTTTACATTCTGACAACATTTAAAATCTAAAAACTCTGCAGTCTAAACAAAACTTCCATGAACGCTGGGTCTGGACCATGGATTACAGTTTGGCACAGCTGACATGGAATGCCAGTATAGTGGTTTTCAACCCTGGCTGCACACTGCATTCACCTGGGTAGCTTTGAAAACCATGTGCCTGCATTTCATGCCAAAACAATTAAGTCAGAGTCTCCTGGGCTGGGTCCCAGATCTTGGTATTTTTAAAAATAGTTTCCTGGTAATTTTAATGTACAGTCATTTCTAAATAAACTTTTTTATTTTGGAATAAGTTTAGTTTTACAGAAAATGTACAAAGATAATAGAGAGTTCCCATATGCCCACACTCAGTTTCACTTGTTGTTAACACTTTATGTTGCAATGGCATATTTATCTAAATTAAGCATTTGATGTCAGTGTATTGCTATTAACCAAACTCCAGACTTTATTTGGATTTTACCAGCTTTTTTCATTGATATCCTCTTTCTGTTCCAGGACCCAACCTAGGGTAGCATTTTGCACTATTTGTCATGTCTCATCAGTCGGCTCTGGTCTCAGACTTTCCTTTTAGTTCCTGATGACTATTAGCCAGGTGTCCTGGAGATTGACTCTAGATCTGGGTTCATCTGATGTTTTCCTCATGATCAGATTCATATTATGTATAGGTGTTTGGAAAGAAGGCCATACAGCCCTTCTAATAATATCAGAGCAGGGTAAGTCTCCAGGTTTTAGAACAACTGCTCTCGTTGCCAGTGGCTGCATGGAATAGAGCTAGCAGGATCCAGCCAGCTTCGGAGCAGATTAGTGTAGGAAGTCCGGAGGGATGGCCTGAGACCAGCCATGGAGCTCCATCTTCCAAATACCCCACCTGAACTGCAAGTCAAGAGAAAGTGTTCTAGCCCAGGCTCATCCACAAACTAACACTTAGGGAAGCCAACCAGTCTTCTAGTGGCAGTTTCTTTACTGATTTTGTTTTTATTTATTTATTTATTTTTTATTGTTTTTGACAGAGAGAGAGAGAGAGAGAGAGGGAGAGATACAGAGACAGAGAGAACTAAACTGGGGGCACTCTCCAGTTCGATCCCCGGTCCCCGGCGCTGTAAAGTGAGCGCTCAACCCACTGAGCCATCCCGGCTTCCCCTAGTGGTAGTTTCTTCATCTGTACAATGTAGAAGTTATTTCTAGTCCTGAAATGATGTGACTCCAGAACCCTGGAGTGGGTTTTTATTAGTCAGCTATTGTCCAAAGTTCTGATTCCTATGAGGAAGGTGTTATAATGCTGAGCAAGGCCTACCCTAATGTCTGGGTTTCTGAAAAGGGAGATGACAGGGAGGCCACACTGCTTCACTATTCAGCACTTACAACACTTGTGTATCCTAAGAATGTCAAAGACCTGGCAGGAAGAAAACAAATTGCAAAAACTAAGGAGTACATTCCACTCATTCTCTCATCTTTGTTCCTGGGACTCACCAGTGTTCCTTCCATTACAGTAGCTTAAGAGGTAAATGACATCATTTGTTTTTTGAAATGTCAGGAATGTACACTTTAGTACTTAAAAATTTTTTTTTAATGTTGACCGTTTGTGTAAATCTACCCGGACATGAAGGATGACTAGCTTGTGGTGTTGGATGTTCTAATTTGCCAATAATTTGTACAGAGCCTGTGATTGCAAAACCACAAAAATTTCACAATCGTGGAGACCTCTAATTAACCATAGTAAACAACAGGGAGGATTTGTTTTAAATACATGGGTAATCATGTTTACGGCCATAAGGTCGTGAACTGAGAAAGCCTCCACTGGGGTGAGATAGGTAGGCTGCAAATGGTTTTGCAAAATACTTTTTCACCTCTGTGTATAAAGTCTGACCCAGAACATTCTACTCATATTGGATCAGGCTTTCATCTGATCTAATTTGCTTGGGGAATTGTATTAACTGTGAAACTAGCTCCTCTTAGTAGCTGTTAAAAAAAAAAAAAACAGTTTAAAAAAATCACAATTCTATGGTATATTTTGAATGACTGAGCCCAGGTTCCTAGACACTGAGACAAGAAAGAATGTCAGACGAGACCTTTAACATGTACTTATATTTAAACATCAGACCTAACAGAAAATGCTTAAACTTTATACAATGATTAGAGCCTTGTAAGAATCTAATTAATGTATCGTCATCAGGTGAACGGTCGGCCTGGCACGCGGCTGTTCCGAGGGGGGTGAGGGGCTCAGGCACTGCCTAAGAAGAATAGATGCAGTTGTAGTGATCCAGTGTCCCATCTGAAAAGGACATGTAAAGGCAGCTTTGTCTGGCATGCTGCCTTTTCAGACACACTTGATAATGCTAGTGTCAGTTTCAACTGAAGCGTGTGCCAGATTGCAGATAGCTTGAGCTGGCATTTCAAAGCAGTTAATTGTGAAACTTGAGAAGAAAATGGGCACATTCTTCAGAGGTAGCTATTCAAACGCAGTCTCTTACCCCCTCCCCAAAGCTCTGTGGGCCTCACTTTTGTTCTGTTCCCACATAAAATGCACAAGCAACACTGAGCCTTTTCCCTTGGCAGCTCCTATACTGCCATCTTTGTTGGGACTCTTTTGCCTTGTTAAAATGTGCCCCGTGTATTAAAATGAAATTGTCACTGCTGGGTGGTGCAGCATAATGTGGTTTGACACTAAGTGCTGGCAGCTACAGAAAACAGACTTTTATTGCATTTATTCTTTCAGAGATGAGAGTCTCTAAAGGCTCACCATAGACATTCACTTAGTTAAATCTGAGTGAAGCTGAAATGAACAATCTATGCTGCTGCCTTTGTGTTTGTAGAAACAGCCCCCACCCGGCTTGATTTGGCTGTAAAACAGTCTGAAGAATAGATGATCATCTTTAAAATTCAAAAGGGAAGACTTGAAGCTTTCAACCCAGAACAAAAATATTTTAGGTAGGTCAAGTTGGTTAGCCACCTGATTTTCTTCTTTAGTTTCTTCTGTGTTCCCTAAAACACATTATAGAGAATCAACAAGCGCGCACACACACACACACACACACACACATCTAGTTTTAAACTTAATTCAGAATATCATGTCATTTTAAGGCAAAGAGAAAGGATTTGATTTGTAGGATTCTTGCAAACAAGCGTTAGATTCTTAACTGCCTCTTATCTAGATGAGTACCCAGAGAGAGCTTCAATGGGGAGGGGGCTCTGGGTCATAAGCTTTTCATTCTGTAACTCTCCTGCAATAAAAATTCCAAAAAGTAGCATCTATAGTAATTAGGGGCTTACATTTCCTCTCCCATTCATGTCTCTGCTAGGAGCAAAAGTTATTTTCCCTAAGAGACAATAGATAGTAGATCCTGTGGGAAGAGAGAAAGAGCAAAATTAGAATGCATTTGTTCCTAGAAATGGAAGTTTCCTACTAAAAAAAAAAAACCAAAAACATTGGAAGGCACTGTAAAACATTCTACCAGAAAGAAAACTTGGAGGAGTTAGGAAAATTGTACTTAGTTAGATACGCCTAAATATGTGGAATAGGGAAACATTCATCTTGCCTTTTTAATCCAAATATCTTTAGATTTGTGAGTAAGCAGTAAATAAAATGGTATCTGTGTTATATATATATATATATTTATTTTTTTTTTTTAATTGCCTGCTATTAGGCTTGAAGAGTCCCTCCCACCACCACCACCTCCCGCCACCACTGGATAGAAGATTGATTCATTCTTCAGATCTCCCTGAAAATAACATTATGTGAATCCATTGGGCCGTTCAATGAATGAATACTTACCTATTAATGTCAAATTAGTTTCTTGTACTTTTTGTCATATCAGGACCATCAATGTAATTTGCAGGACCCAGTGAAATATAAAACTACAGGACTATTTGTTAGAAAATTATAAAGAATTTCAAGATGGCGACGATCGAGTTTTAAACCAAGTGCAGGCACATTCTTTGAGTCAGAAAATAATTTCAGCCCCCGAAATGGAACTTGCTCAGGATGCCTTTCTCAAATTCCTTAACCTGGTAACTCAGGTGCCCTTGTCTGCATCTCTCAACTGTTCCCTGAGAATTTTCCCATGTAAACTTTCCATTCTAGTCATAGTGGTCTATTCACTCCACCCCATCTAGCAGGATACAGCCTCTCCCACCTGCCCAGCTCAGTCTCTGCCCTAATTACTTCTCCACAGGACCTGCTAGACTTCTGTGTCTACTTCTCAATATTTCTCTGGCTTCTGGGATTTCTCTTTTCAATTCCGAAAGCTATAATAAATGTAGAACTTATTTGGCATTTGTTTCTATATTTATTCCTTATTTTGTATCACCTACATGTAATATGGTCATATAATACAATCCTGAAAACACACATAAGATTTAGAAATATGAAAGTTTTATAACGTGTCAAAGGGCTACATTCCAAGAAAGGTCATGTTAATAACGCAGCAGAGAATCTAAAGTTATATTTTGCTTTTTAGACAAATTTCACAATTCATACACATTCTTCCATATGTTTATGTTCTGTTTCTTAAATTTATTTTTATGTCTAGTGTGCTGTTTATTGGAGCTATTATAATTTCTTTCATCAAAATTGACCCTTTAATTTTTATCTTTCTCATCCTATTTTATAAAATAATGAAGCCCAGGTATAGTTCATTATTTACAAAATGTTGCTGGTACTAGTCTGTCTAAGATATGGCAACACTGCCAATATTGGCATTATGATGGCATGGCTCAAAAGGTTCATTCATTAACTTCTATGTGAGATGACAAATTTGGCCCAATCAGCCCAATTCACGGATATTGATGTCTAGTGTAAAAACACAGAGAGATTATTCAAAATTCAAAATTAAGGAAGGTCAGGACCTCAGGTTTGTATAATTACCTTCTCATCTCACATTTGGGCCACCAAATCATTCTTTTTTGTAGCTCCCCTCTAGTGGGCTTGCAATAAAAGTGTCATGATACTGATGGCAACACTACTGTATCAATCTATTTTTTTAGACTATAGGCAGTTGACGTAAAACACCTCTCCTCAACAGTACGGCTTAGCAGTGACAGTACACCTTTGCTGTCAGACAGGTCTCAGTTAAAATCTAGACTCTGCCCCTTATTGGCAAGGGAGTTCAGCTCTCTAAGCCTCAGCACCCTCACTGATATGATGAGCCATAACAAAATGTAGTCAATAATGTTATCCTAGCTATGTCTAGTGCCAGATGGGTGCTAGACTTTTCTGGTGGGTCACTTCATACAGTATATAGCTTTCTGGTCACTACACTGTATACCTGAAACTGATATAAAGTAATTATGAGTGTCAACTATAATTGAAAAAAATATATATTGTTTGTAACAGAGAGGGAGAGAGAGAGAGAGAGAGAGAGAAGGGGGTAGGCCTAGCGCAGTCTCCATAGTTGCACATCATTGGTTTTCTACATAGTTTCATTCCACAGGTGGGCCTGGGACTGCTTAGAAAAGAAACCAGGATGGAAGCCTCCCTCAAGGAGCTCCCTGGGGGGAGAAATGAACTGGTGGCACACCCAGTTCAGCATATGGGTCCACACAGGCCAGGGTCAGAATTCAATACTTGGATCCTACAAGGTGAGTGCTCAACCCACTGAGCCATTCTGGCATCTCTCAAAAGACTTTTTTTAAGGCATTAAAAATACAAAGAGTTCTGCATTTCAAATTTGCTAATTCAGATATTCAACAAATATATATTGAGTACTTTCAATTGTCAAACATTATTGTGTAGATCAAATAAGATCATACCTCAGTATTACTTCTGTGTGAGGATCCAGTCCAGATCCAGCTATATAGACAACTTTCAATATAGTAAGTAACCCTCTTGGCAATGAGTTTGTTATGTTCTATCATCCTGGCCATGGTGGTCCTGCCACCAGTTGGCAATTCTGGTAAAATTCTCAAATCAAGCTTTTTCTTGGCTCTTTTTTTTTTTATTGTTAAATTGAATGAGGTGACATTGGTTGGTAACAATTAGATAGTTTACAGATGTACAAGTTCCTTGGCTCTTTTGATTTTGATTTTTCTTGAATATATACATCTTCATGAAGAGTATATGATCTCCTGTTTACTTATCTTTGCAGAATGGAGTCTACTGAAAAATGTGAAGTTGTAATTCAACATTTCAATGGAAAATATCTGAAAACACCACCAGGCATTCCAGGTAAGAAATACTATTGAGTAATCATTCAGTGGTATTATTGTTATCAATGAATTTATTGTCATTATTAGAATGAATACGTGTTAAGTCACTGGGTGGGTTACTGAGAAGGAAAAGTTTGCTTTTATAAATGTGTAATTTTTAATATGATGTAGCAACTCATTTTTCTCAAAACTACCTAAAGCTTCTTGGTAACTCTTCTTTGGCCTTTCTTTTGAATCTCTGCTGCTAATTCCCAAAAGTGAATCGGAAGAAAATTATTGCCAAAAATAGTTACAAATGCACTTGAAGTGAAGAAAGTTTGTGACTCCTGTAATTAATGTGAGTGTCTTGATTGTATTTTATCAAATATCTGAATGGTGATATTCACAATAGAGTCTACAGGTAGGTGCCAGTTTCCAAACATGTTACCAGTTGATGACAAGAAGAGTAAAAAGTGAGAATAAGTATTTAGAAAATTTTATGGAAACTTGACATTGCCATAAAGTCTGGGTACATAATTTTATATTTTGTGAAAATGTCAATTACTGACATACTGAAAAAAGCTAATAAAACTGTCTATTCATCACAGATAGTTTGAGGAATACCAATTTAGACTGTCTTAGGGCATTTCACATTTCCCAAGGCAAAATTCTTTTTTTTTTTAATATTGTTTTTGACAGAGAGAGAGAGAGACAGAGAGAGAGAGAATGAGATACAGAGACAGAGAGAACTGAACTGGGGGCACTCCCCAGTTCAGCACATGGGTCCGCACGGGCCAGGGCCGGGATTTGATCCTGGGTCCCCAGCGCTGCAAAGTGAGCACTTAACCCACTGAGCCATCCCGGCTTCCCCCAAATTTTTAAGTAAACACATCATGAACTGATATAACTGTATGCTATTAAGAACTATCTTCAACATACAAGAAATGAATATACTAGTACCACCTATTAAGGCTTAAACTAGACATGCCTGTTCAATTTAATATTAATCTGATAGCAGTATATATGGAAAGTGTTTAGTATTAGGTAAGTAACTTTAAAAATATGTCTTCCTTATGCATAAAAACATTAAAGATTAAAGGAGGTGTTTAAAAAAAAGAAGACTTACAAGTAGATAAAAAAATATATGTGACCAATGCATGTTGGCTTATTGTTGGTTTTTTGTTTTTGGTGATTCTCAGGGATAAAATGTTTCTTCTTCAGCCTTACAATATTTTTCCCTTTCATCTTTTTAAGTTGGGTTTCTACAGTGTTTGCTATTTAAGGTGTCTACTACTTGAAACCCATCATTATGGAATTCAGGGATTGAGCATTTCAATTCCTTAAAACACTCGTATATTAAGATTATAATGAAAGGAAGCCTGAACAAAACAACAAAATATGTGGGGGAGAGGTCAGGGTCCTTTTATGAATTGGTTGATTTGGGGAAGATGTCAGGACAGAAGAAAGGCCCTTCAGAATGACCCGTGGATCATCTAAAAAATTCAAAGTAGTTTCTCTTTGTTAATCAGAGAGCCAACACACAGTGAAGCCTGCATCTCGACTTGGTTAGCTTTCATTCATAACGTTGCCTTGAGAACTGATTGCATTATAATCCTCTTGGAGACATATGGTGTTGTTAAGAAAAGAGTTAGCAGTTTACATCTCAGCATGTAAGCTGTCCTTGCATTTTAGGAGACATTCTTTTAATTTTTTTTTTTTAGCATAAAAAGCAATTTAAGGCACTCTGCTCAGACCCATCATTGAATAAAGGAGTTGAATTGTTACAGGATTTTCCTTTTATTTGTCCCATATTATCTAACAAATGCCTATTTATATAGAAGGCATTCAAATTAGGTGTCAATTATATAGTTACAGAAAACTTTTAAGAATGAGCAAATTATATAGAAATTATTCTTGATCCAAGTTTTAATACAGTTCTCCATTTTTAGGTTTCTTCCTTTTCAGAAATGGACATTTAAATCCTTTTTGACTTGATTAATTTGAAACTGTTTCATTTGTTTTTCCTTCACACATGCAGCTGATTTGTCCAATTTAATGCCATAGGCAAAGAGAGTCACTAAAAACCCCTAAATGTCTGGGCATATTTTCTGAATATGCAGGGTGTAATATCAGTCTATCTAATATCATAGCTACACCCAATGGATACATTGTGAATAGCAAGAACTTAGTTATGAGTTCCTCACTCACTTTTATCTCATGGGAACATGAAAGGCAACATAAGTATGTTTAGTTATACAACTCTTAAGAAATATAACTATATTCTTGTGAGACTTTCACTCAATAGAATTAAATCTACAATATTGATCATCATTATTACTTGAATTTATGCATTGGAAAGCAAACAACATTTAATAAAGACTTCAAATGCTAAGAGAATACATTTAATCTTTGACATTTAAATTATATGCAGAATAAAAGAGTGCATAATGCAAGATGTAGGTATTTTGGAAGATACAGTAGTAAAATGCCCTTATTGGGCACATTTACTAAGTCAAGACTGTTATGGTCAAATTTATGCATATACTATTTGCCTTCAGTGATCATCATTGCTTATTTGTTGTAGGTGGTTGAAATCTTATTTTCAGAAACTCATACCATAATCCAGTTATCTGTTCCATTTTGAATACTGTGAGTTGGATATCACTATGAGCTTCGATATCAGATTGGAAGCAATTTCTTTGGCTATTTTCAAAAGAAGTGATCAATTTCCTAACTTTTTTATTAGTAATGTAATAAAGAGATTACTTTTGCATGGGAGGTGCACTAATTAAAACCAACTGTAATTGATCTAATGTACCCTCAATTATAATAGAATTAAAAATATTTATTCAAATGTCTCAGTGATGAACGTTATCAAGATTTGGCATTCTTAAATTAAGAAGTTTGTGGTTTTGTAGAAGTCACATTGATTGTTTCAATATAGTGCTGTAAGGTTGTTTGATTGAGGGACACACAGTGACCCAATAATGATCTGAGATTCTCAGGCCATAAGAGAGCTGCTGCAAAGCTTGTACGTTAAGTCTATTATTTTCTTCTTCTAGAGCTCTGCTTTTAACCTTACTCTAAGCAAGTAGAGAACAATCAATATGAAATTTGTATCCTTTATTTCTCCATTCAGGGACAACTTGGAGAAATGTGCACATTTCATTGAACAAATACAGTGCCATCTTGGCTTCTAGAGCTCTTGGCAATTATTTCTTTTAAAGGAAATGCAAAGTTTGGTTTTTGTTTTTGTTTTGTTTTGTTTTGTTTTTTTGTTTTACTTTCTTCCTGAAATGGTCATCTAGTTTCTCAGTTCCTTACTGTGTAATTTCTATAGAGGAACAAGAAAAAATGTACTGCAACTCAACATCTTGACTTTGGTCTGCATTTCAAATTCTAAAACCATATAGTTAAGGATATTTGCAAGGACATATAACATTGGCCACATTTACGTTGCTTTCTCCATTTAGATTAGCATTAATCTAGGAACAGTTTACTCAGTGAACATATTTCATGATGGAATTTGGTTTTATGTGAGTTGGAGGGAAACTGTAGATACTTCTTTTGACTTATGCTTTCTTTTTCTGATCTCCTCCTGTTTGCTCATCAAAGATCTAATTTTAATGAATACATCATGGATTGCTAATGCCTATTAGAACCTCCCAGAACTACTGGTAGCTTTATTCACTTTGAATTATAATTTTTTTAATTGTTAAATTTATTGGGTTGACAATGATTGGTAAAAATTACACAGGTTGCAGGCATACAGTTCTACGTTATATCATCTATGTATTGTATTATGTGCTTACTACCCTGAGTCCTCTTTACATCACCATAAATTTGATGCCCCTTTTTCCCCCATGAATTATAATTTTATTCTCAGATTTTGGTTACCTGGATAAATGGAGCTAAATATACTTGCCAAAAATCAAATTACTTGAATTCTGTCATTTATGGTACAGGTGATTAATAAAGATCAGATGTTTCTGTTGCTGCTAGTAGGTGGGAAGAAAAGGCCGAAGATGTGTATTAAATAGTGCCAATCATTGTAGCCATCCTCAGAAAGAGATCATCCAACATATTTTCCCTTCCCTAGAGGGAAACAAAAACAGTGTTCCATAAATGTTTCATGTCTTGCGTATCGATCTTAATGTTTTCTGGACAAAACGAAGGATCATTAGTTGCTTGCCTGCCTAACCCCGGACATTTTTTATCCCATAATAAATTGCACAGCAATGTTGAGCAGCCCCAAAGCATTCCCTTTTCAAACCTCTAGCAAAAGTAAAGGGTAAGTTCCCAGACACTTCAGGGTTCTGTGGGGCATGAACTTGAAAGGCTCGCTTTCAAAGAGCCCCCAGAGCAGAGTAACAATGCACCATGCAGAAGTGGCTTCCAGTGTAAGGACATGCATTGATAAACAGAAAGTACAGGCTAGTCTGGAGAAAAACAAATTATGTTTTGCTCTCAGAGTAGACTTTTGCCTGTAAGCACATCTTCCAATTAGTGGAACAGCCTTTCCAAAAGAAACTGAAATAATTATGTTTTAATATGATTTTTCTTACCTGTTAGATAATTAGTTTTAATCCCAAATGAACTCCAAGAAGTAGGGAAAGGTGGAGAGAGAGATCAGTATATGCGGGGATCTTTTAATTTGTAACAAAACTGTGATCAACAGAAATTTGGACAAATAATTATGTCAGAGAAATTATATTTTTCTAAGGAAATGAAACTGTGCCTTTTTGATGCTTTGACATGTAATTTTACCATTGTGTATTTATGTAAATAAAAAAATGTGTATGATATTGGGTATGTTTGCAAACTATATGGGAGCCTGTGAGGAACCATATTTAACATGTGATAATTTTTAAAGAAAATTATTATTGTTAAATGTAAAACTTTCCCCAGAGTAAAATATCAACGATATACTGAAATGAAATTTATATGAAAAGATATAGTTCAAAATTCTGAATATATGAGCAATAGATATATAAATTTTTTAAAGATTACTTTTATTGTTTGAGAGAAGGTAAGAGAGAGAGAGAAGTGGAGAGGACCCAGAACAGTTTCCATAGCTGCACATCATTAGTTGTGACGTGGTTTCATTCCACACAGGTGGATGTGCAGCCCCATTGGTTGTGAACCAAACCAGTGGTCTTCCACAGGAGGCAAAAACCTTCCCCCACTGAGCCAATGCACTGCAGTTCTGCATATGGGTTTGCACAGACCAGGCCTGGGAATCTAATCCTGGACCTCACAATTACAAGGCAATCGCTCAACCACTGAATTATCCAGGTGGATGGTTAATGAAAATGAGGAGGGAATTGGGGACTAGGAAAGAGTCATAATGCCAACAAAGTGAAGGTGAGGTGCAGTCATACAAAATTAAGGTCACAGAGAAAAGAATTTGTGAGCCTTTGATCTTGGATAAATGTAGAGTAGCGGACATTGATAATGAACTCCAGTGTGTGAATTCCTGCGGTTGGGGGAAGTGAAATAGAGATGATCTTTAGCTGAACAATTGGAGGCTTTTGATTAGAATATTTAAAGTTTTTTCAACAATGCTGTAGATTTCCTTACTTGATCTTACACTGCCCTTGATTTTCTCTAAAGTTCTAATCATCATAGGAGCAGGTTAGCAAGTGTGAGCAGTGCTATGGAAAAATTTATTTATATGATACTAAGTTACCAAACCAGGGTTTATTTATTTTTGTCACTTCAAGGGTTATTGCTTAGCTCTGTGTGGATTCTCAATATGCATTTTTTGGAGCTGATACATAATTCCATCACTGAATAACTCTCATACTTTTATTTGTATTTAATGAACTTCCTGAGGGCATAGGGAGGATACAGAGCTCCTGCTAAACAAGCATCAACAAACTTGGAGGCAAACATTTAGAAAAATTTAAAAATTATCTTCTTAATGTTTGATTAAAAAAGAAACTCATTTGTGTATATATACACTCACATATATATGAGGTCTGACAATTAGGTTTGTGAACTTGCCACTGTACACTTATATTGGCAGCACTGTACAAACAACTCGGTAAGATTTCATAATCTTGGTACATAAGTGTCTCACAGCTGTGTTCATGTTGACCTGTGGCAGTGCCTTGCTGAGTGGCGTGCATTATTGTCATTGTGTTTTTGCATGCTGTCATGAGAATGTTGAAGTTTGAGTTTTCCAAGAACTTTTGGAGAGGTAAGATCATGTTTTGGACATATTATCAGTGGTGACAAAACATCAGTTTACCAATAGGACCTCGAAACAAAGTGCCAAAGTGCATAATGGAAGTCAGCCAATTCTCCACAACCAAAAAGTTCTGTCTGTCCAAATCAAGAGTGAAAACAATGTTGCTAACTTTTCCTGATATCAGGGGGATTGTTTATTATGCATTTTTAGCAACTGGGCAAAGAATCAACCAAGTCGACTATTTGGAAGTGCTGAAAAGGCTGCATGAAAAAGACAAAAACAGCCTGAACATTTTGCCAACAACTCATGGCTCTTGTATCACAAGAATGTACCAGCTCACATGACACTGTATGTGAAGTAGTTTTTAGCCAGTAAAAAAATAACTGTATTGGAACATTCTCCCTACTCACCTGATCTGGCCCCCAATGACTTTTTTCTTTACCTGAAGATAAAGGAAATCTTGAAAGGAAGACATTTTGATGACATTCAGGGTATTAAGGGTAATAGGACAATGGATCTGATGGCCATTCCAGAAAAAGAGTTCCAAAGTTGCTTTGAAGGGTGAACTGGGCGCTGGTATTCGTTCATAGCTTCCCAAGGGTAGTCTTCAAAGGTGATTGTAGTGATATTCAGCCACGAGGTGTGTAGCACTTGTTCTACGATGGATTCATGGACCTAATTGTCATACATCTTGAGAGAGAGAGAGAGAGAGAGAGAGAGAGAGAGAGAGAGAGAGAGAGAGACAGAGACAGAGAGAAGAAGAAGAAGAAGGAGAGGAGAGGAGAAGAATGGAGAGGAAAGAAAAAAGAATGCTAAATATGCTTAATTAAAAAAACATAATTTGATTGAGAAAGATTCCAGTTACTTTTAAAATGCCTTTTTTTTTTAAGACTGATTTTCAAGATATTATGTTGGCAGTCTAATTGTTATTTTTTAAAATAACTCATCTTGGGACAATAATAAATTTTGTTTTCTAACATGTCAAGTAGCCTTGCCTAATTTATATTGAAATAATGTCTAGATCTTAACGTTTGACACTGAATCTAGTTAAGCACTATTATTGTACAATGTTGCACTTTTTCCAACTTTCTCTTCTTCTTCACATATTAAATGTAAATATTTTGAAAATAAACAGAAAAGATTTTGTTTGGTTTTTTGTCTACACTTTTGCCTCTTTTGATATGATGTTACTTCTCCCTGCCTAGAGGAAGTACTACATTGGCTTATTCATCCTATTATAATGTACTATTGTAATGAAATCTATACTGTTTAATTAATATAATATGGACAATATGCTTTGCTAACCATGTCTTTTCTATATTTATATACAGGCTTCAATGAGTGGTAACAGAATTTGTCTTGAGTCTCCACTTGGCTCCAAAATCTTAACATTTTTATAGTCATAATTCTAGAATAGAGAAGAAGGATATGGAGGTTGTCCTATATACCGTAGCTCCAAAATCACAAGCCATTTTCATTTATTATTTCTAAAGTACTAACTTCCAGGCAGGTTTTAAAAAATTTCCACATTGAAAATTTTACAGTTAAAACTTACAAAATAAATTATAAAACCTTAATTTTAAATCAAAGACAACGTTGAGATTTGCCTCTGTCAGTATCACTAATGAGTAGTTAAAGCATGTAGTGTCTGTTTTCTGAGTGAGTCCTGTTAGAGAGCAAAGAGGGTTGAGTGGCTTAAAACCAATTAAGACAAAAGCCATGGAAAGCAAGCTCTGAATAATTAAGTGCTTAATGTATTTTCAAATCTAGAATCTCATTTAATAATATCAATTTAAAAGCACATCCAAACAATTTTTTGGATAAATGGATAGTATCTTGAATTAAAAGCACTTGCCACTCTCTTCAGGCAACCTTCAAGGAGCCTGCTGTGCTCACAACTCATTATTTATTATCTGATTTTCATAATAAAAATCTACAAATTTTAAGAAAGTGTTTTAAGAGAAATATGAATGTAAATTCTCATTATGCAAGCTCTGAACCAGCCATCACTCATTTCTTATAACTGTTTCCTCTGATTTCTTCTTTGAGCCTATGCATATTCAATTAGTTTACTACTATTTTGTCATTTTTCAGTATAGAAAAAGAAAATTTTATAAGAAACTGGCATGCTTATGATCATTTTTTTAAACTTCAAATATTTTCAAGACACTTTTGTCCTATTACATTGATTTTTTTTCTAAAAAGAACTACAATGTTTATGTTTCCCTTTTCCCTTATTCAATTAGCCCACAAATCCTTTTAATGTAAGGATTGACCCTTGCTGTTTGTTTTATGTGTCAGCTGTCTAACCCAAGAGATGTCACAGAAGAGTACTAGTAAATATTTGTTAAATAAATAAATAAATATCTACTTGTGGTAGGCAGAATAATGCTCTCTCTCCCCCCCAAATCTCTAAGTCCTAATTCTCACTACCTATCAAAATGGCAGGTTACATGGTAAAAAGGAATTAATGTTGCATTTGAAATTAAAGTGCAAATAAATTGACTTTAACATAGAAAAATTGGGGAAGCGGAGATGCCTCAGTGGGTTAAGCACTCACTTTGCAGCCCCAGATTTCGAGGATTGAGTTCCAACCCCGGCCTGTGCAGACCCATATGCTGAACTGGGATGTGCTTCCCATGTTGGAGGCCCCCAGTTTGGTTCTTGCTGGGTTGAACTTTCAATGTGTGGGAGACCCCCAGTTCAGCCCCCAGCTCCTGGGGGGTATGCCTCCGATGCAGGAGGCCCCCAGCCTAGTTCCTGCCCTGCACGCCCCCCCACCCTCACCTGTGTGGAATGAAACCATGTCGAAAACCGATGACATACAACTATGGAGACTGCTCTGGGCCCTCCCCTTCTCTCTCTCTCTCTCTCTCTCTCTCTCTCTGTCTCTCTCTCTGTCTCTCTCTCTTTCTCTGTCAAATACAATAAAATAAATCTTTAAAAAAAGGCATAGAAAAATTATTCTGGATTATCTTGGCTGGCCCAATATCATCACAAGGGCCCTTAAAAGTGGAGGAGAGGAGCAGAAGGCATTAGAGTGATGCTGTGGACACGGACTTGACCCACCACTGCTGGCCTCGAAGAGGGAGGAAGGTGGCTGCCTCTGGAGCTGAAAAAAGCAAGAATCAGATTCTCCCATAAAACCTCTAGGGAAGAACTCAGACCTGTCACATCACAACTTTAACCCAGTCAGTTCTGTGTTGGGCTTCTGACCTACAGAGCTATAAGATAGTAAGTGTATATAATTTTATGCCCCACATTTTCGTTAATGCAGTATAGCAGCAGCAGAATATGAATACACTGGCACAGAACTCGTTTTAACTGAACATGATGCAAACAATTTCTAAATTAGATTACTAAACAGCCTCTGGAGAAGTTTTTTAGTTTCCCCTATTTTTAACCATTGAATCATTTGGATTTTTATATGTTAAACAGGAAAAAAAAACCTCTTGTTAATTATTTTGACTTTACATTTTTCTTATACATTCTTTTAAGGATATGCTATCATAGAACACAATTAAACTCTGAAAAGAGAATCTTTGGATGCTGGTGGTTAGCTTTCAAAGCACATTATTATTGACTGAAGTAAATCAAATATTAATTAAAACCATCTGGTTATATAAAATATGCCAGTCAAAGAATACTGATTATAAACCTAAATTCATGCAAATGGGTATCTTTTACATCTCAACCTAATACTTGCTTGCAGTAATTCCTGTGATTAAAAAACCATTAGGGCTTAGATGAGTTCCTAGAGGTTGTATAGCTAATATCATCTGTAACTTTTAGATGATTATATCAAAAGCATGGATGATGCTCTCAGTCCAAGTCACTGCTCCTTGAAATAAAAAAAAGGATCTAAAGGTTTACATAGTTGAGTCCTATATGAAAGCTTCCTTTTAAGACACAAAGTAAAAATTCAAGGGGGCAACTATAGACACTATGTGTTAACCAAGGTATATAGATAATACTTATTATTCAAGTGATCAAAAACAACTTTCAGGGAATTTACAAAAATATATTTTTCAGCCAAAAGTGAATGGCAACCCTGTAGCAAGATGAGGAGGTTGTAAATATGAATGCAAACACTTTGTCTTGAGCTGATAGTTTTATTTTATTTTTTATTATTATTTTTTAAATATATTTTTATTTATTTATTTTTATTTTTGACAGAGAGAGAGAGAGAGATAAAGAGACAGAGACAGAGAGAGAACTGAACTGGGGGAACTCCCAGTTCAGCATATGGGTCCGCAAGGGCCGGGATTCGATCCCTGGTCCCTGGCGCTACAAAGTGAGCGCTTAACCCACTGAGCCATCCCGGCTTCCCCGAAAGTTTTATTTTAGACCAGAAGTTTTTATCAAATAGTTGTACTAGCTGAGTCACTGAAATGTCCTAAAGTTAACTGACTGAACAACGGCGGTTGATTTCTAGCCATTTGGTATTAGAGCAGAAGGTAATGTTCTGGGAGCTTGCCCAATTTCCTGACTCTTTCCAGGTGGTCTGCCCTCAGGCCGTGGGACTCTCTTCTAACTGTATATAGTGAGAGTCAGAAGTGCCTGGGAAGTTACATTCCCCTGGTTGGGGCAGTTCCTAAACAGTGATTGGCAGCTGCTGGAGTTTCTGTATCCCAGTTCTTTTGCTGCTTAGGAGAGGACCCTGAGTGTGACCTACATTATCTCCACAGCTTCCCTGACTTTCCTGAAGATAAACGTACTAAACATACTCTAAGTAAGGGACCAGGTGTTGATAGATAACAAGTTTGTCTGCAAAATGCTTAGACAGTGTGACCATTGATAAGACATTTGTAGTGATAGATAGATTTATGTTCATTTGTCCTATGGTTAAGTAAGTGTCCTATGGATTGGTAGCATGATTTAGCTAGTCATCATATTTCTTGATAAAGGTCCATTCAAAAGAATCAAAATTGTACCAATATACAAGACACTGGGCTTGTAATACAAAAATTATTTTAAAAGTACAAAAATATTGAATTCAGATATATTGAATGTAACCTATGTTTATGTGAAATCACTTAAAGATGGCATGGTATATTTGAGCCAAATGGAGGTCCAGCGACCTGTGGAGTCCCTGAAATCCTTTTTGGTGGTCTGCAAGGTCACACATATTTTCATAAGATTGACATATCATTTGCATGTTTCACTCTGAATCTCTCGTGAGTGCAGCATTGAGTTTCCCAGAGGCTACATGACGTGTAATATTGTAACAATTTGAAAGCAGAAGCAGAATGAGAATACAGCTGTCTTCTATTAAGCCAGAAATTACAGAGATTTGCAATAATATAAAACAAGGCCACTCTTGTCTTTATCTTGTTTTTCAAAATTTGTCCATAAAAATACATCAGTTTTCATGAAATGTTTATTACTGCTATTTTTAAAATATATTAATAAGGAAACATCTAAACATTTC
The DNA here is from genome assembly GCA_004027555.1 of Craseonycteris thonglongyai. Classification (NCBI taxonomy): domain Eukaryota; kingdom Metazoa; phylum Chordata; class Mammalia; order Chiroptera; family Craseonycteridae; genus Craseonycteris; species Craseonycteris thonglongyai. The sequence goes on along the minus strand of PVKE010009841.1, from coordinate 7,936 downwards.
TCTGTTTTATTCTTTAACATGGTAAATATCAATAGATATAACTTATGAAAACAAAAACTCTTTGACGTCTTCAATAAAACAAAACGCCAATTTTAATGCTGCTAATATAGAGTAAAATTCAAAATTCAAGCCCATGTATCTTCTTAGAGCTTAAAAAAGACTAAAAATGCTAGCCAGGATAAAGATAAAATTTTAAGTATCTTCTCAGTTTTCTGATCTCTTTTTGAAACTTACATGTGTTCTAAATAGCTATTTTAAGTGGAGTAGTTATATTTTTGGAAAGAAACATGCAGGTACTTTATAGTGAATGTTTTGTTTTTTCAAATGTGGAGGCAATGGTTATTCTTCTGAACATTTGCATTGTCATTATATTAGTAAATAGTATATTGTTTGACAGAATATGTGAACATTTTATTAAAATTTCTGAGTGACATGTGAGTCTGCCAAAATTTAGGAGAGTTTAAGATTAATGTCTAGGAAGCAGAAGTCTAACTACAGGTATGACATGGGAGTTCTATTATCATAAAAAACATTCTGTGCCATTTCTTTTGGTCACTGCTAATTTCATATAATTCTCATATTACAGCAGGACTGTATCATGCAGCGCTATTCACCAAGTGGGACATTTTAAATACCGGCTTCCAAGTTTGATAATAAATAATAATGCTAATGTAATAATAATAATAATATCAACACTAACATGTAACTAATTGAGCACTATATACTGTTAATGTTCACATAAAATCATTTTTTTGAATTTTCTAAAATGGTAGTCTCCACTTGTGGAGGCATCAAATCAAGGTTTTTTGAAGCTCATTGCCTCTGATTCTACTATGAAAAATCTTTAAGGAAAGTAATGTTCTGGCCTTCCTTAGAAACTAATAATTTTAACCCAATGAATTCATATAATAGATGGAAGAGTTTAAAATAAGATTTTTCCTGTAATTTATTTTAAAAAGACACAACTTCATATTTATTTATATTTGATACTGCCTTCATTGCTCTCACCCCAAGGATAAATGTTTTGCATATTTGCTGCATCTATATGATGTTAAAGAAAAGAGTAACATCCATCTGGTTCATTACACGCTTTCTAATAGCTCCTCGTGCTGGGACTTTGCCCTCTGAATTTAATTGATGGGAGAATATATACTATTTGCCTGCATTTGCCTGTAATTTATTTTAAAAAGACACAACTTAATATTTGGAGGCAACTGGATCTTGATTTGAGTTTTGACTCTTTATCTTCTTTACTTTTGAAGGTGGGCAAATTATTTAGCCTCTTGACAGGTTGCTCGTAGACTAATGTTTTAATTAGATGTTTACAATCCACCTATATAAAAGTGCTCCTAGAATTAACTGAGAGATTTTTGTAGAACTCTACAATAGTTCTGGCAGGAAATAATAAATATCAAAATTCTCAGTACATTTATTAGCATCGTGAGAATCATTTTACTAACATCTACCCTGTAAGCTGGAAATACATTAAAGTCTATGAGCTACAATCATTCAGGGCATCATCTGGTATATGGATTATATAAGGTGTGCCTCCCTAGGTAAGGACTACCTTTAGTTTCTAACCTTAGGCACATAGTTGCCATATCTTATTTTAGAATGGTATCTGGTTAATTCAAATTTGGAGCTTGACAGTTCTCTGGGATGCTTAGAACGAGTATAGCATGAGATAAACATTTATCTGAAATTTGTTTCAATGACCCTAGATTCATAAACATTGGTCACAGTTATTATGGTACCAAGATGGCTGTGTTAGTGTAAAAGGTCGTTTTTAGGTACAACAACTACAAAAACAGATACGATTTCAAACTTCTGATAATAATTTCTTGGCATATCCTTGCACCTCCAGTTCATAGGGCCTAGCATCCTCTTTTTCTACCTTCATTCTCAATGAAATCCTGCTCAAGTGTCAGTCCAACATTGTTCATGCAGAGTTCCTGACTTCTGACTCCTACGATCTTAACTCTCGCTGCATCACATTGAATTGTTTTCTCTTGTACTAGATGTCCATTTGGGAGATGTGTCTTTGTATGAAAATTGCTGAATACTTACATCATCCCACTGGATGGCAGAATTATGCCTTTCTCATCCTATATCTCCTCCAATGCTAAACATTTGAATATTGTATCAGATACTTAGTGCAGACATTGAAATGAATTAATACTTGAGCATATTATTCCAGTGTACTATCTTAATACTGTCTTCATTCTTTCTTAATAATGCATTCACTTAGTAAATGCTTATAAGTGAATGCAGATACTATCAACTATGATGATTCCTTATAGAAATATTTTGCATAATATGTTCCTCTTTGTAAATTTTAAAATGTTTAAATATCAAAAACTTTCTTGGGGATGGAATACAGTGTTGAAAAGTACAAGAATCCTTTTCTTTCTCATAAAGGTTAAATTATCTTTTCATTCTGCTTCCTACTTTCAATTGCACCTGTCTACATTTTAAAAGAAAGTTATGGCCTATAGAAATTAAGAGAAATATAAAATAAATGTGCCAGAACAACAACTATCCTGCTGGTTTTTACAATTAATTCCACCCTAGCAATTATACAATGTTTTTTCTAATTAAAATCCTTTGAGAACTCAACTCTAATTTTCACAAAGGTTTCTTTTCTTTCTTTCTTTCTTTTATGTTTTTTTTTTATTTTTATTTTAAAGCTTCCTGCAGGTTACTTGTAGAGGGTGGGGGGCTGTGGCACCACATGCCATCAGAAGAATGGAATGATTAACCTTCATATTGATTTGAAGTGTTGTTCAAATACATATGTATACCCTTTTCCCTGACGGTTTAATGAAATCCTTTCTCCATAGCACCAAGTGCTTCTCCCCTTGACCTTTGTTACCTGTGTGCTCAGAAAATTTTCATCAAGCTGTTTTATGTACATGGTTGATCTCTTTCTGCTTTAGTCTAATTTGTCACAGAAGTGTTCTCATGCTGGATTCAGCAGAATTAGTTTACATTATTTTGGATTTGCAGAGAAGAAAATTTAATCTTTAGGTTTCATGTTTTCATTTCAAGATTTAGGCATTTTCAATTTCTGCATATTTGTCTTTTTGTTTTCTTTGTCTGATTTTATAGTATTTCTCTTGTTGCTCTTTTTTATGTGACTATTTCAATTCTGGTTTTGACATCACTATCTCCTAAAAGATAGTTAAAGAAGGTATTAGCTAATGTTATGGTGGGATTCATTTTGCAGTATATACTCATAAATGTATCAAATCAACATGTTGTACACCTTATACTTAAACAACATATAAAACATTACATCTCAATTATATCTCAATAAAGCTGGAGTGTGCAGGGGAAGATACAGTTAGAGCCAGGAAATGTCTCTGTTCTCCTGTCCCCACATCCTGTCAATGATCACTTTTCTGGGGGAGGAAAAGGGTATATACTATATGCCCAACATTGTGCATCATGTTTTATGGATTATTCTACTTCATCCTCAAAGTACACTTAGGAAAAAGGCACTGTTCCATTATGCAGATGAGGAGTCTAAAACTTACAGGATTTATGTAAATTGCTCTGATATCTACATAGTTAGTGGGCTGATTGGTCCCAGAATTTAGTTCTGTCACTTAGTAGATATGTGACCTTCAGCAAATTTCTTAACCTCACTGTGCCTCAGTCTTCTTATTGACAAAATGAGGATCACATAGTTCCTTTCTTGTTAGTAGTATTGTCAGATTGGCTACAGATTAAATAAGTTATATAGTAACATAAATATAACATAGTTAACTTGGAATGTTCTTGGTAAATACTAAGTGCTATATACACCTAGATAGCCCTTAGTTATACTAAGTCATTTTTTTTTTCCTTAGAGAGAGAAGAGAAATACCATAGGAGAACAAAGCAAGAAATCCAATAACTCTTACCCTATGCATGTTTTTTTTTCCCTCTATTTCCAAACTTGGAGAACCAAGTTTCCTTCTTATCTACTAAACAGAATGAGTATCGATATTCTGTATTTGGTTAAATGTTGCATTCGTTTAGGCCAAAGATGTCCTTCTAGAGATTTGGTCGCTTACTTCAATACTCGCTCTAGTTTTCAGAAGAGTGGAACTATTTGGCCATTACTTTTGGAAAACCATGCACTTGGTGTTTCTACTAGTATTTAATAAATGGTTCTTTTGTTACAAAGGAAATGTAGCCTATTTATAGAAACTATATTTATAGAGACAGTCTTGAAAAATTATGATGTAGAATGACTTTGTTGTTGTTATTCTGAATTACGTATCAAGATGGATAGCTGAATACAGAAAAAAAGGCACATTACCGAAAATCCTCAGTTAGAAGAGTTGGGCTTGTTTGTTTGTGTTTTGTTTTTCTCCATCTGTATATCATTTCATTGGATGGACCAAACAGTCATGGCAACTAAGTAGGATCTGATAATGCATTTTGTTGTTGTTGTTTGTTTGTTTTGTTTTTCCTTGTGTTCCTGAGAAACCAGAAACATAATGTATTGTTATCAGTACTTTTTTTTTTTTGAGAGGTGAGACAGAGTGAAACAGAGACAGAGAGAGGGAAGGAGGGACAGCCCAGAGCAGTCTCCATAGTTGTACATCATTAGTTGTGACATGGTTTCATTCCACACAGGGAATGTGGGGCCATACAGGCCAGGAAGCGAACCAATGGCCTCCCACATGGGAGGCAACAACTTTCGCAGCCCAGCCATCTTGGTGGTTACCAGTTGTGCATTTCAGCATATGGGTTTGCACAGGCTGGGACCAGGAATTAAACCCTGAACCTTGTGATGGCAAGACAAGTGCTCAACCACTGATATATTCCAGCATATGCATCAGTAGGTTTTTGTTTCTTTGTTTTTTGTGGGTTTTTTGTGTATGTGGCTAAGAAGTATTGCTTAGAAAAATAATTACTACAGGTACGCAATTCAAAGAACTAAATAAAATTCCTTCTGTGGTTACAACGAGGTGGCAAATTTAAAAGCCATGAAAGAAAGTGATATCTACTGAGGTGAAAACAATTCTAGCAATCCTAGATTAAGACCACCCCCCTCCCAATATCAAATCTTAATGACATGGAAAAAATTTATGTAGTTCAATGATTGAAGGCACAAAACATTTGTATACTTTAGAGCCTAGTGTATCTTATGATAAAGCAATGACCTTTACACTAAGCAGACATTTGATTTTTTTCTGAATTTATTCATTAAACAATTATTTTTTTAATTTGGGTGTATAGTAGACATAGGAACACATGTTCAGGATGAGGGATAAACACATAGTGAAGGAAGTGTAATGAAGGGCTCAGAGAATTGGGGGAAGGGGACAGAAAAGAAGGATGATTAACTCTATCTAAAAAAGAGGGATCATGCATTACTCGATAGCAGGGGTGTCAAACTGGCAGCCACATGTGGCCCCCGAGGTAATTTTTTGTGGCCTATGATGCTCTGAAATACAATGAAAATAGAAAAAATTGTTATGAAGAACATAGCGCTTAGGGGAGATCGAGGCAATACCGTACACACAATTCCCTCGTTAACCCTTTAACTACTGAAGACAAGTATACATGTGACCCAGTGCCTTTCCTGGGAGCCTGTGGGGGTGTATAAATGCGCTGACTCAGTTCTGGCGACGTTTGTAAATGTGATGTGGCCTGCGTGAATCTTGCCTGTTGCACCAAATGGCCCACGTTTTAATTGAGTTTGACACCCCTGCTCTACAGAATCACTTGTTTTTGCCCAGATTAAAAGTTAATGAAGGAAGATCCTTGTCAAGCAGTACCATGTTAATGCTTTTGGAGCTTCCTTGATCCTATAAAAATTTCAGTCACTATCCTTGAATTTAAATTGATGAAAATTAATCTGTGCTGGTTAGAAGCAGGTTTACTTGTCCAGATCAGATTCTGATGAGCCCTTTGTATTGAATAAAACTAGCTTGGTCAGGATGGGTTTGATTTTAAACCCCTTGGGTTCATTTCTATACAGTTAAATTTTTTTTTCAATGAATTGGATCTAATCTTACTGTTTTAATTAAGTACTTTCTATATTAAGGACATTAAGCATTTGTCTATCACATTTCTTATCTTTTTTTAGTTTTCTATTAAACTTTTCCATTTAAAAAAATGATTAAATTTTATGTGAAATAATGTAATCTTTTTCATTGTGCCCTTTTAAAAATCATTTTAAATGTAAAAGATTTCATTAGTATTCACCTCTGTATATTTTACTTTTCCCTATAGTTAGCTTCTTAGTATATTTGATATCATCAAATGAGTATCTAAATTGATTATTTAACCAGGTATCTCAACAGCACTTAGAAATTAATCTATTCCTTTGACACTATTTGGCATCACCTTTCTCTATACTAATTTGTTTTTCTGTGATACCTGTGCATGCTTTGTGGGAGAGTCAGACCAGTACATTTATTTAATCAATATAATATATTTTTTCTTACAGAACTAATTTCTGCTCTAGGTTTCCCTTTCAAATTTTGATTTAAAAAAAATTTAGCTACTCTTGTTTTTTTCATTTTCTAGATCTAGTTTGGAATCAGTGTCACAGTTTCTTAAAAATATAATTGATATTTTAGGAGGGTACTATATTAAGATACAGAATAGTTTCAAAAACTTAATTTATGCTGCTCCTTTATGGTCAAACCATCCTTTCTACCCTAATCATTGGGAACCACAACTCTATTTTATCTCTATAGTTTTTCCCTTAGCAGATGTTCTACAAATCGAATCTTGCAATGTGTAGTCTTCTGAATCTGCCTTCCTTCACTTAGCATAAAGCATTTAAAATTAATACATGTTACTGAATATATCATGAGCCCATTACTTTTTATTGCTGAGTAGTATTTCATTGAATTGTTTTATCTCATTTGTTTTTTCTCCAGTGGAAGGGTGTTTGGGTTGTTTTCAGATTGTGGAAATTGGATACGGTAAAATACTTATTTTTAATGTCAATGGGTGCCTATTTTTTAATGCTATTATTTGGAAGTGGGTTCTGAATTTTATGTAAAAACTGAGGTAATCATTATTTAATCCTTGATTTGCTGTAACTAAGTTTCAAAATATTAATTAAGCCATTTCTTTATCTGGGAGATTTAAAACTATGCCATGATGCATTCTTCTTTAATGTACATTTGGTTTACTTTATATTTGGATTGGCAATGTGTACAAATAGTTGAAAATTTTAAAAACTTAACAGTGAAAAGTAGTTCCACTGCCTTTCATGTGGTACAAGCATTGTAGCTTCCTCCTTAGAATTAGTGTGAACATTGTTCATATTTCCAGAGGCTGTTTCTGAATGCCAAATATACACAGGTGTTTCCAATGGCAGTAACTCTATATTCTCTTTAACCTTGATTTTTTTTCATTTTATCGTGTGTCTTGAAGCTTATCCTGAACAGCACAGAAAATCTGTGCCTCAGTACTTTTGATTGTTGTATAATATTCCATTGTATAGATGTATAATACTTTTTATAAAACATATTCAAAATTTCTTACTTATATCTAGGCTGTTTCCAATACTTTTTAATTACATATAGTACAAAAATAAAAACTGGTGTTTGTGATGTTTGTTCCATTTTCACATAAATGTAAGCATATCTACAGGAAAAATATGTAAACTGAACCTGCTGATTAAATAATACATACATGGTTGCTTATTTAATTTTGATAAATTCTTCCAAATTGCTTCTTGCATAAGTTATCCAAATTCATCTTCATGGCAGCCAGTATAAGAAGTCTTGTTTTCTGATACTTTGTCACAAGCAATGTTTATGAATCTTTTCCTTAGTTAATATAGTAGGTAAAAATTTACCTAATTTATTTTATTTTTTTAAAGATTTATTTTTATTGTTTTTGACAGAAAAAGAGATACAGAGACAGAGACAGAGAGAAGGGGGAGGGCCCAGAACAGTCTCCATAGTTGCACATCATT
>PVKE010009840.1:0-43848 GCA_004027555.1 Craseonycteris thonglongyai | reverse complement strand
TAAGTTGCATTATACGGTGAAAGTCTTCTTTCCCTACTGTTTTGAAACTCTCAAGGAAGCTGAACAGTGAGTGGTAATGAACTGTAAATGTAGAATCCAAGACAAGTAATTTCCACTGACTGAAAACAAAACTGAGACACTGGAAACAAAATGTAAGCTAATACAAAATTATTACAAGTTTGGATATGTAAAACCATATCATCAAGAAGCTAATGTGCTATCCCAGAGAAGACACTCGTATCTGTGGAGTTAGGAAGCAATTTTTCAGTCCTCAGACTATCACAGCATCTGGGTAGAAATGTCATTCTTGTCTATAATCTGTAATCTAAAATTACTCATTTTCTCTACATGTCTATTTTATTATACTGTGATATTAGACTGACTCAGCTGTGGTAAACAATAAAATAAAAGTCATTAAAACAAAGCTTTCAATTATGTATCTAGCAATTGTTTCTTTTCATTTGTGATTTTTCTCTCACTCTAATCTTTAGTTTATAGTATGTGATAAGATTCATTTAAAATAATAAGAAACACATGAAAATTATGAGATATAGTCAAACACTGAACTAATGACATTTAAGAACTAGAAATCTTTATTACCTTAAAGCTACTTGTGTTTCTCTATCATACTGCCTCGTTCATATATTTTGTCCTTTGAAATTTTCAATTGCTTAATGTCCAATTTATAGAAAATTTTGTAGACTTACAAATAATTCTTATATATGAGCACTCATTTACCAGATTCACTTATGGTTTTTATTTTTTCCGTTTTAGTCTATTGGCTTATCAATATATATTTGCACATGTGTGCATATCATTCTAAATAAAGCATACGAGAATAAGTTAAATATGTGTAAGTGACATAGGCTGACTGGATGTCCCATTTTAAATGGAACAGAAAGCAACACCACTGTCCCATTTCAAATGGTACAAAGAGTCAGCCTAGTGTCACTGGGCTAAATTCAGGGTGTCAGAAGGCTGATCCTACCTACTGTTTGAAACAGGACAGTACCATTGTTTTCTGTCTCATTTAAAATGGGACGTCTAGTCAGCCTTGTGTGCCCTTTAATCCTAAGTAGTCAGTGGATTTTTAAGAACACAGACATACCTTACGTACCCACTGAGAAGTTATCGAAAGCAGAACGCAATATGAAACAGCACTATGAGTTCATTCACAGTCCACTTTTAAATGTTATAGAGTATCCCAATAGTAAAAAAATTACTATAAAATGACTTTTTCCCTCTTTGCTAATTTTAAGGAAAGTCAACCTTATTATTTACTCTAAAAAAGTAAAACGTAGCTCTGTAGTGACTTCTGTGATTTAGGAAATATAGTGTGAAAACTTATATCCCCACCCCAATTGAATAAATTCCCCACTTATCTCAGAGAAACTTTGCCAAATGAAATACTTAGATGATATTCTTCTAAGAGGATTAGAAATTCAAAATCCACACAATATATTTCACATAATGTGGAAAGAAGCAGTTTCATATTCAAATCCCTAGACCTGTAACATTACATAGAATTTGTTAGTAATTGTATTGCATGGATAAAAATTATAATTCATAGCTGAAATGGATATCAACTCCTTGTGATAATTTTTGGATACCTTGGAGATCATTTTTCAATACTGCTTACGACATAGACCTTACGAACTTCTGGGATATTCAATAAAGGATTCATGGTCAAGGGAACACCTAATAGGCTAGTTTGTCTTAGAGAGTTTATGTTTTGAGTTACTGCATACTTCAACAACTTCAGTTTAAACAATATGTAGTGTTAAATCACAAATAAGAGGAAATAAGTGCTGAAAGGTAGGGAAAACAAATCATGAAATGGTAAGGGGCCTTCAGATAATAGTTAATTTCTGTTTATATTTTATTTTAACAATAAGTGCAATGACATCAAGAATGTAAATATAAAAGCAAAATCTATAATGCTTCTGTTTTATCTAAAAATTTGACTTAAGGTTTTACAAAATGCCAATGGCATCTAAGCCATGGTTATGGACTACTACAATAAGATTAAAAGTAGTTTATACCGAGTTTCTGTTCAACTACTATTTAGATAAAAGCACACTTTGGAAATACTCTTCCTTAAACTTCATTAATTTAACAGTCACAGAAAAAAAACCCAGAAGCTATTGACAGTACTCAATTATTTACTATTAATTAGGGATTCTCACGTGCAATGAGAACTATTCAGTACTTAAAAACTGTGGTGCTACCAGGATAGCTCAGCAGGTTGAGCACTTGCCTTGCCAACCATAAGGTCTAGGGATCCAATCCTAGCCCTGGCCTGTGCAAGCACATATGCTGAACTGTGGTGCAACTGGTAACCACTGGGGTGCTGGTGAAGGTTCTTGCCTCTCAGGCAGGTGGCTCGCAGTTCAGTTCCCACCCTATGTGGCCCCACATCTACCTGTGTGGAATGAAACCATGTCACAATTAATGATGTACAACTTAGGAGACTGCTTTGCAAGCCACCGCCCCCACCCTCCTTCTCTCTCTCTCACCTCTCAAACAATAAAATAAACCTTAAAAAAAAAAAGTATAGAAATGTCTTGCTGTGTGAATAAAGAATGACAGCTAAAAAAATGAGTGAACTCCATTATAGCAAACAAACAACTATTCATTTAATAACTACTCATTTCTTATACTTCTATCTAATCCCAAATTAGCATGGGAACTTCATGAGATACACAAGGAGACAAAGCATTCAGGCAATCTTTTCAGCCATATGAAGGGTGAAGTTCACAATTCTAAGATGTATCAACTCCCTAGAATATAACAGACCACTCTGGGCCACTTCCCCCAAAGAATGGAAACTGTAGAACACATACACACAACACATCCATTTTGTGATATACTTGGAAACATACACAGATGGGAATGTTTGTAATACTTCTATTTTCTAATTCGAAATCAGCCATGTTCCTTTTGAGAACTAGTTTATTAAAATATATATTTTGCCTTTTGAGACAGGGCTGTTTTAATTTCACTGATGACCTCAATCTCACCTTTTAGAATTTAGCTGATAGACATACTTCCTAATTTCTACAATATAAATAACAGAAACACATACGTTTCACACAAAGATACCTTCTTTGCGGTTTTTACCCTCAGCATATATTTTAGAAATGTCATAGAATTTTCAAGGGAATGCTATGTTTAAAATGTAATGTTTTAAATGAGGTTAAAATCAGTGATTTTAATTTTAAAATGTCAACTGGATAAGACTACACTGAATTAACCTGCTTTTCTTCCACCGAGTGCACTTCCAGATCTATCTCCTAATGTGACACACATTCTCTCACTGAAATCACCTTTTCATAGTACAAACAGTATATACACTTCTTTGGTTGTCTGTCATTGTTATATTATAAGCTGAAATTTCTAGTTCAAAGCATTAGAGAGACAGATGTTTTCTGTAAAACACAAAGGAACATATATCTGACCTGAAAAATTCCAGTTATTTTTTTGTTAGAACATTTACTTTCTGTTATAGAATCAAAAAAAATACACGGATATATGCACATATAGATATATGCATCCATACACATACATACATGTATGTATGTATGTATATATATATATATACACATTCATACAGGTACACACAGAGATACATACACACATACTGAGAAAAGAATTTGTCATTTTTAAGTGAATTAAAAAAAACAAAACTAAAGTTCAAATAACTCTCCTATAGTATGTTAATCATTGCTATGTTAAAACATTCCCATATTTTCTGTTCACCAGTAAGATTTCCCTTACATAAGATCCTATCAATTTCCAATTTACATTAGATATGAGGGCTGTACAAAATAACTTCAGCCCTTGTCAATATAATGAGAATGGTTATATGGCTGAATACTTTTCAGACAGCCCTCCTATGTAAAAGATAAAATATGAAAAAAAAACTTTAAATAATAATTTAATTCTTAATGCTTCTTTGATGTTCCCCTACTAAGTAATTTTATTGAATCACTAACAATTATGAAAAGATAAAGGTTAAACTTAAGAATAAAAATTGAGCCTACACATTTCTGTAGTTCCTCCTCAGAACAATGTAATTGTAATAAAGCAATTAAAAAATAAAATTAAAATGTAACTACAAACCCATATAGGCAAACCTACAGGAGAAGGTCCATAAGCAAATAAGATAATTCAACAATTTCTTGGAAGCTAAAAAGACTGTAGACATCTATTTACTGGCTATTTCTATGGGAGAAAAATACCAGATCATTTAATTAAAAATGAGCTTCAATCTGAAAAACGCAAGCCTAGCCGTCTTCAACCTCAGGGCTGGAAGGTGTGAGAGAGGACAGCACTCAAATAAGGGTCAGAGGGCTGATTAATTGCTTGTTCCTTGGGCATAAGAGAGCTTTTAACTCTTAATTTAAAAGCCAACCAATAGAATCTAAGTAACAAAGACTTAGGAAGATAGAGGCAGGCAGCAAATGAGCATTATAACTGAGAAAAGTCCTCATTCCTTTGACTAAGAAATAAGTCAAAAGATCTTAAGTTGCTACAGAAAAAAGAGTAGAATAGACCTATCAGAACAAGATAAAATAGGAAAGAATTCATAGCAAAATATATTTAAAATAGATATATAAGTCCTTATTCTTAGGAAATGAGAATAGAGGCTTTCTTTATGAGTCTTACTCATGAACCCTACCTAGTTATATATGTATATATATGTTTTTAAAATATGGATCATCCATCTGCACTGTAATAGGAAGAAATATTATTTCTCTGCAAATATGTACAGCAGCATTGATCCGGATTTCATAAATAAAATTACCTACAATGAGACTATACCACAATATTAATATTTTGTATTTTCAAAATATTTTAGATGCTAGTAAAATGTAAAGGTTTAACAACTTAGAAAATCCCAGTGGTTTAAGGCAACATTGTTATCAATGAAGAGATGCCTCATGATAGATTAATGTAAACTTTTACTGTAGTCCTTATAGAAAAATACAGTATATAATAATAAATATCAGTTGACAACAGTAGTTATCCTTTATTAAATGTTTATTCACTGTCATGCACAATTTTAACTGCTATATGTGAATTGACTTAATTAGTTCTCCCAGCAACACTTCTAGATGAGAAAAACAGACACAAGAGATGTTGACTATCTTGACTAAAGTCCCACAGAACAAGAGATAGAATTAGAATTGATACCCAGAAAGGATTCTCCGGAGAACTTGTACTTAATAGTTAGTTTTCTCCCAGTTATGGGAGACTTAGATAAATACAATCATACTTTATAAGCAATAATTCCTTTGCTTTTTATTCAAAACCTCTATATAACTAGATAATGTATAGCATACGAGGGGTCTTTGGGAAATATCCACCCATGTAACCATTCTCCCTATATTGACAGTGGCTAGATTTTTTTTCTGGACAGCCCTTAATGTATATACTTCTGTATAACCACTCTTACCTCAATTGCTTCACTTATAAAATGGAAGAGGAGGGATCTATCACAAGGTTATTGGAGAATTTTGTGGATTAATATATGTACAATACTTAAGACAATGTATGGCACAGATATATTGGTAGTTATTTTTATTACCATTAGTATTACCAGTATCCAGTTCATTCATTGGCTGTTAAATCTATTCCAGCATTGGAGGAAGCATCAGCTATATTTAACTCATTCATATGTAATATGTCTCTCTCCAAATTGTCCTCTCTTTAAGTAAGCCCAACACTTGCTTCACCTGCCTATCTAAGAAGCTAACTTATGTAAGATGCAAATGAACTGTTTCCTGCAATTCCTTGTTTGCTCTCCATTCCCTTTCATATTTGAGATATATGGTATGACAGGCTCAGATATTCAGGCCTAGTATATGAGAAAAAGCCTAAAGCTAGCTTCCTCATAGACTTACAGGAAAGTGTGCAAAACCAGATCCAGATCTTAGAATTCATATAAACTCAAGAAATCACAGCAAACAAAAAGAAGTTAAGGTATTAAGCCATACAAGTCTAGATATAAAGGAAGCCACTGAAAAATAGGATTCAAATCAAATACAGAAGAACAAACCAGATTCAGTCTAGACTTGAAATACAGGCAGCTGTGTTGAGTGATTTAGCTTGTTCCTTCAGTGGATGATATGGGCATGTCAAAAGAGATATAGTTATGATGGCAGAATGGACACTTCTAAAATAATAATTTCTGTCATATAATTGGAGAAATGTAAATATTAATATGTGCACATACCTGTTTCCCCAACTGTACTATTTTTATTTCAAGGATGAAACTTAATGACCTTTTTATGTGCTTATTCAGATAGCATATAATGCCTAAAAACTAAAATGTCAAGAACAAATGAACTAATGTACAATGGATGGATGAAGGATGTTGGACGACTTTTGGAAAAATAAGAGACAGGGTATCTCATTTAATTATAGATCAACCTAAAAACATTGTGCTCTGAAAAATTCCTCTGCATATCATTTATCTTCTTTAAAAAATTACTAGTGTTGTCTACCACAGAAGAATATTAGTATAATATATATATGGGGCAGTTCTTTGAATTAGTCATCCAGAAAACACGTTGAGAAATTGTTACATATGCTATGGTAGAAACATTTAATTATATTTGTCCTTTAAAAACATTTTGGAAAATGATATATATCCCTGACACTTTGCACAGATGTAATAATTATCATTTGTGCTATCTATGACAGTAGAGGACAAATATAATAATTGTACCTATCTAGGACTTCAGGGATGATGACAATGATGACAAATGTATTGATAAGTAATATTGATCATTGACTGACGGCAAGGACATAATATATTTTATCATCAACTACTAAATGGAATACTGTTATTATGGTGTTTTAAATACCAGGAGACTGACTTTTAGAATTTTGGTAACTTACCAAAACGTAGAAAGATTAAAAAAAATGTATTATTGAATCATAAGTGCCTAAGTATCTGAATATAGTAGATTCATAATTAAATTTACTGATTGAATGAACACAAAACATAGCACTATTATTCTTAAATGATTTTGTTTTGTGTTCTTTTACTTTAATTTTGCTCTTAATTGCTATGATGTACTGCCTCTCATTACCATGAAAGTGCACCTTAACCTGAGTATTGATTTGTGTTCATTAAGAAGTATATTTCAGGCATGGATATGGCTTGATAATTTCCATATATGTATAAAATTGTACGACTCTTTCCATCTATCCTTTTGAATGATTCTGACCGTCATCCTCTGTCATAGAACACAACCACAGTATCTTTTGTCAACATTTTCTAAGCACGTGATTTTGAACATTCAGCTATTTCCAAAATTAGTCTTCTAAATCTGAAAAACATAGATGAACTCATAGATGAGTTCTTTGTTGGTTGATATAACAAATGTACCAGTCCTTCTTCAAGAGAGTCAATCCTTTGTGAAAAGTTTTTATGAGATCATACATCACTTGGATTCTGATAACGACTGCTCCTGGATAGACCAGGTACAACAGGTTTCCCAGTGCACAGCATCAATTAATTGATTATTAAAATGATGTCACAAATATTAATAATAGCCTGAGAAATGGAGACTGAGCTCAAAACATCGAAATGTCTGAGGTTAAGCTAAGGTAGTACGTAGAAGTTTTGTCACGTACTCAGACCCAGGGTCAACCCATGATTCCTGATTAACAGCGTTTTTACAACATATATTTTCTACTCTTGTATTTATTTATTTATTTGTTTAGCATTTTGGTATTATCCAACTTTGTATACTAACAATTCTTCCTAGTTTGTTTGTGTCTTTGTTTTCCTGACTCCAAAGCAACAGAGCTTCCATTCAAAGTGAAGCATGAAAACTCCCTGGCTTTCTGCACTGGGTCTCAATTTCACAGGGCTTTGAGAAAAGCACAGTAAGATAGAGTTTTGCATACACTTCATTCTTGTAGTTTCAGATGTGGTAGTCAGCAGAACTAGGACATTAAAAATGCAAGTTTCATTACTGAGGGCCCACAGGTAGATGGGGTGAAAGGTTACTTTTAATTGTCTTTGCAGATGATAGATAGGGGAACAGCCTTTGATACCTGATGTCAGTAGTAGTTCATTCAAATCAAGGACACCTATCCTCAAAAACAGGAGAGAGCAGAAGTAGATATTGATGAGGAGCTCAAGCAGGCAAGGGGAGGAGAAAACATTGATTGCCCAGGTGTTTAGAGACCTATGGGGAATAGTGAATAGAAGTGGACAACACTTTCTTCTGGAAAAAAACAGGAAGCCGTGGGTATTCTTTACTTGTCAAATGCAAAAGGATTAAAAAAATTGTTAAATATGCCTTCTGGCTAGTTTGCTGGCAAATACAAGCTGTTCTCCCCAGATATCCGCAGTTATGTGTTTCTTTTACTGAACTAACTAACGTATTTGCCACTTAGAAATTTCCTTATTTAAATTGGCTGGAGGGAGATTCATTAAAAAGAGTCAGGTGACAAAAAATAGAAAAATCAAATTAGGTAACATTCACATGTTCTACCATATATAAGTAAATTAGTTGGGAATAAACAATTCGCTTTCTAAATATTCTTAGGTATAAACAGAAATCTCCCATTAAAGTTTGAGAAATATATGCCCAGTTAAAATACCAAGTAATCATTGAAATTTTGAAATATATACCGGTATATACATATGTAAGTATCTTTTGAATACAACACAGTATCTCAGTATTGTTTCTAACTTTTCTGTAAATTTGCAATAAGTATACATTTATATTTCATTTTCTATAAATTACTAGTGTGGACACCCTTATTTACCTTAACAAATGTGTAATAGTATTTAGAACAACTAGTTTTTGCTTTACTCATTAGACTCGCTTTTATACACTTACCCTCTATTAAAATTTTTACTTGATATACAGTGGAATTCCTTTCTTTTTTTTGCAGTAGCTCATATGTTATTTTTATAATTATAATTGCAGTTCTCTATCAGGGTATTAAATTTTGTATTATGTTTCTATTTCTGTACATGAGTTATATTTTTTTCCCTGTATGACTCAAGCTATAGTCATTCAGTGCATATATACTTTTAAAAATTAAACATGTAAAAATTACTTTTTCCTCCAAGTTATATGAGGTCTTCCATTTTTCATGAAACATGTTACCCTAACAATAGTATTTGTTTGTTTGTTTGTCTGTTTGTTAATATTAGCATGACATAATGGGTTCAATGGTAGCCTCCCAAAAGATATACCCATGTCATCACCCTGGAACCTGTGAAGGTGATTTTATTGTGATAAACAGTCTTTGAAGATATACTAGACTCAGTGTAGGACCTAAATCCAATGGCAGGTGGACTTATAAGAGAAAGACAAAGGAAGATTGGGACTCCGATGAACAGGAGACACCACCATACAAAGACAGGGCCAGAGATGGGAGTGGTCCAGTCGAGGGGTCGTATTAGATGCACTAGAGGTGGGAGCTGTAGGAAAGCCTTCCCTCCCAGACCTGTGGGAGGGAGCTTGGCCTTGCCAAAACCTGGATTTTGGACTTTTGGCCTCCGAAACTGAAAGAATAAAGTCATGTTGTTTTAAGGCACCAAGCTTGTAACAGTTTCACAGCAGCCCTATGAAACTAGGATACTCGTGTATGAAAAAAAAATCACGTTTAACTGCTTTAATGAAAATATAAAAGTAAGCATAATAATAATTTTTAGATAAACATTTCACTTTTGTTGCAAGGGACTAATAGTGTGTGGGCTATGGAAAATTGGAAAAGGTAAATTTCATCTGAAAAAATAACAGTCATTATCGTAGTGCCATCTATCCTTTTTAAGAAGATTTATTTCATTGTTTGAGAGAAGGTTTGAGAGAGAGAGAGAAGGGAAGAAGGCCTGGAGCAGTCTCTATTATTGCACATCATTAGTTGTGACATGGTTTCATTCCACACAGGTGGATGTGGGGCTGCACAGGGCAGGAACCAAACTGGGGCCTCCCACGTGGGAGGCCCGAACCGGCACCACCGAGCCATCTGGTGGTTACCTGTTGTGCCACAGTCAGCATATGGGGTTTGCACGGGCCGGGGCCAGGGTTCCATCCCCAGACTTGCAGTTGCAAGGCCAGTGCTCAGCCTGCTGAGCTTTCCCAGCATCCCTAGCACCATCTACTTTTGACATATAGAAATATAAATTTATAGTTTCTAATTTTTTTACATTTGTAAACAATATATTTTATGTAAATATTCCAAT
Organism: Craseonycteris thonglongyai; assembly: GCA_004027555.1. Taxonomy (NCBI): domain Eukaryota; kingdom Metazoa; phylum Chordata; class Mammalia; order Chiroptera; family Craseonycteridae; genus Craseonycteris; species Craseonycteris thonglongyai. The sequence continues at coordinate 33,626 of PVKE010009840.1, read as the reverse complement.
AATTAAAATTTTAAATGCATTAATGACTAAAATATCTAATTTCCACCAAAACTCTCACTTAGCAACTAGTATATTGCCTTAGATACACTGTGATTCTAAAAGTTGAAAATGAAAAGATGCCGCATAGTCCTAGAGAGAAGGCAAAAAACTCTTACCGGTACTTCTGCCCTCTCAGGGGTTTTGGCTGAGCCAGAGAATTAAATTGACATAAGAGAGGTCAAGAGGAGGTAAGTACACAAATTCATATAAATCTTATGTGATACAGGAGTCCTTCTAAGGAAATGAAGGCATGAAGAAGAGGCTTTTGTCCCAGGTTGGACAAAGATAGGCAATTTTGAAAAAGTTACTAACATAAGAGGGGATCATGGCCTTTTTGTACACAAATCTCTGTCTTCTTTATCTCATTTCCTCATTTTGAGATATTTCTTTTATTTATTTTAAATGTTCTAGTGATTATTTCTATTAGCCTGTTGCTTGAAATATTTATTTTTCTTTTTAGCTTTCTATTCTTATATTATTATTGACACAGTATTTTGTTAGAATTTTTCTTGTTGATTATCAGTTGGCTCTGTTCCTTAACTTTTTTTAAATTGAGGGTCACATACTGTACTTTTATTTTTATTTATTTGTTTACCTGGGTTTTCATGTTCTGAGTGCTGTGCTTATTCAAATACACAGTGAGCATAGCTTCGTCATTTATATTCAGGAACGAGGATTTTGAACACTGATTAGGAGTCTGAGGCCTGTAGTTGGGCTTTTTAACTGGTAGGCTTTGCCCATTAAGATGAAAAAGCAGAGATTCCACAGTTAAACATTAGAATGCCTAAACACAAAGGCCTCTGTCCTGGGACAGAAGCTACTCAAATTTTCCTAGCCAATTACCTTTTTTTTTTTTAATTTTCAGAATTTCATTCTTTCATATTAACCTGTCTTTTTGGGAATGATAAGTGAGTGGAGAAAGTAAACATAAAGCATGTAGGAATATGTGTGTGGTGAGTGGTTGTCTTCCCCATTTCACACACCTGTACACCACAGTTCTGAGACCTGAGCTGATCTGGTGGTAGTCTACAGGAATATACTGCGGTTCCTGACTTAGTCCCGTTGACCTATGGTTTAGACTACATCTTTCTTGTCCTGCTTCATTAGTCACTAATTCTTAACAGTTGTTAAAATCTGTTATCTGTCAAAGCCACTACCTCCCAATTACTTTAGTCCTTGTATCCTGTTGTTATGGATTGTTAATAGAAAGAATATAAATGTTCAGTGATTCGAACTTATAGCAGACAAGACCAGTACCCTCTAATTTCTTCTCTAGGTTTATATTAGAATCAGAAAACACATAAAAAATATCAATCACAAATCTTTATTTATAAAATAGCATAACTGGTCACAATTCTATTAATTTTATATCTAAGAAACCTTTATTAAATGCACTTTACTAAAGTATTTTGATATACTTAATCATATTTTTAAAAACAGTACACAGAGCCTGAATACTAAGTTGTAGCCAAGAACACACAAAAAATTATATTTGAAAATCACCTAATTAACATGCAAAAATATAGTTAATTACATGTATCTTGTTAGAATGTTATAAAAATTAATTGATGCATTGTGTATGATAACTTATCTGATAATGCTTTCTATAAAAATGTAGTGTTAAAGCTACCATTTAAAATATGTACTCACTGAAAGAGTGCAAGTAGAAATCCAATAGTTCCTATAACATTTATTTCAGAGGTGAACCCTTCACTGGGTACAGGGATGAACCAAAAAGCCTGAGATGCCTCCAGTCTCATGATGTTTTTAGCTTTATAAAAACTTTTCTGTACTATACCACAAAACAGATCATCATTATAAATGTGGAACTGATTGTGAATTGTTTCAGAAAAGAACAAATTATTTTAAGAGACAGCTAGAGATACCTAGATTTTAACAACCATTTCATATGTGTTGAATTGTAAAAGAAATGTATGTAGCAAAAACCTTAGTAATGTACAAAAACTTTGGTTTGTATTTATTCAAGTAGCTTGTTTTATAGTAAAGGCTTTACAACAATGAGCAACAACAGAACCATGTACAGCAACATAAAACAACTTTAATTTAACCAGAACATTTGATTAACTGCCATTTCAGTTTCCTCTAACATGATGGGAAATCAAGTTACAGCTGTACTTTGATAGAAGCAGTATGTAAGTTTATGAACGTTTTTACCGTGGAATATGTTTCAAAGTCCTAATTTAGCATTTTTAAATATTTATGACAATCTTCACATACCATTGAATATCAAGGCATAAATGTACTTGCCTTTCCTGTGAATATAAAAAAGAAAGAATAAAGATGTGAGGTGGTATGAAAGGCAAAGTTCTCTCAATAATATTGATTGTTGCAGAGGTGAACGTCTGAAATGTAAGCTTATAATCACACACTATAAATCTCTGAGTTCATACCATACCTGGACTATGTTCTCCCTTGATGCCATTAACTGAATCTCTGTGAGCTTTAGTTCTGCTATGTAAAAATATGGCTAAACAGGTCTACTCTCTAGGGTAGTCTATTTCATGCATACAATTTTTCTTGGTTGAAGCTATAAAATGTTTTCTAAATTATTATTATAAAAATGTTTTTGTTGTTTTATTTACCAACTAGTTTGTAATCTATGACTTAAGACAATTATGTATAAAGTTAAGTGCTAGGGATTCTACTGTGAATGGGAAAGGCATGTTCTGGTTAAAATGGAAAGTATATTATATTTAGCTTCAGACAATAAAGGAAATCAATTAAAAACTACAGCTTTTGATGTGCTAAGAAGTAAGCATGCAATTTCCTAGAAAGAAAAATGAGATGCTTATTTTTGAACTTGTTTTTCATAGAAGGATTCTCAGGGAGGCTATAATCACTTGGGATTTGTAGAATGAAGAATCAGCTTTGTAAAGAGGAGAGGGCAAAGGGTCATAGACATATGGAAAAACAAGTTCAAATTTACAGGTGCCTTCCTCCCACACAGTGAAGCAAGCATTGTAAGGGGAACACAAGATGAAACTGTACAAGGAAACACAGACAAGAACAAGAAAACACAGATGAGATCAAGAAGGAACTTGAAAACATTCATAAAGTATTTTGATGCCTTTTCAAGAATGGTTAGAAACTATTTCAATTTTGTTGGTCTTATATTTTAAAGTATCCTTTAGCTGCCGAGTCAAAAGAGGAAAGAATAGGAAAATAGAACAGTGATAAAGTGATATAGTAGTTTAGGATTAAAGGTGATATAATTTGGTTTAGGGACATGACAGTTAAAATGGAGAAGAGAGGGAAAGCCAGAATGGCTCCGTGGGTTGAGCACACGCTCTGCAGCTCTAGGGACCGAGCATTAAATCCCGGCCCCAGCGTGTGAGGACCCATATGCTGAACCGGGGAGTGCTTCCCTTGAGGGAGGCCCCCAGCCCAGTTCCTGCCCTGTGTGGCCCATGCCCACCTGTGTGGAACAAAACCATGTCGAAAAACGATGACATACAACTATGGAGACTGCTCTGGGCCCTCCCCCTTTTCTCTGTCTCTCTAGGTCTTGCCTCTCTCAATCTCTGTCAAAAATTATAAAATAAATCTTAAAATAGATAAAATTGAGAAGAGAAAACACACTTGAAATTCTTTGGGTGTAGAAAGGTAACACTTAAGCTCATAATCACAAGTCACACTAAGTACCTCTGCTGAGTCAGGTAGATCTTTGTGTTCTTGTTTGGTGACTAATGATATTCTGGTAGGAAATTTTTGATGAGGAACAGTTTAGAAAGAAGAATATTAAAATTTCTAACATGGCCATGCTAAATGTGAAATACTAAGAGAGCATCCAAGTAGAGTTGTCAAGTAAACAGACAGATACATGAGTTTGGAGAATCCAGGAAAGGTCTGAGAAGAGACCATATTAATTAATTTTTTTTAGAAAGTGAACATTTAATTTATTTTAGTCCTATTGCTTTATACTTTTTAAGCTAACAAGAATATACAGAGTCATAAATAATATCTGATCATTAAACATTATAATGGTAGTCAACACTAGGCATATCACTGTACTTTTTTTAAATTTTATTTACAGATATTTTAATATTTATTTATTTATTTATTTTTGACAGAGAGAGAGAGAGAGAGAGAGAGATACAGAGACAGAGAGAGAACTGAACTGGGGGAGCTCCCCAGTTCAGCATATGGGTCCGCACGGGCCGGGGCCAGGATTCGATCCTCGGTCCCCGGCGCTGCAAAGTGAGCGCTTAACCAACTGAGCCATCCTGGCTTCCCCACTGTACTTCTTAAAAGATGAAAGCTTATCATCATTTAAGCTGTGATATTTGATGGGGATGTTCATACATTCATTCAGTAAATATTACTAGTTACTTACATGTATATATCAATTTTGTACTGAATTTTTCTTTTCTTTTTTTTTCTAATCAGATACCTTTTACTCCCACAATTTAAGTGAGAAGCCGTTTGCCACCCAATTGGCTGGCAAAAGGGTGTCACAGGGGAAAATCAAATTAGTCTTTAAGAATTTTCTGAGTTTAATTATTAAAAGTTGAAGATCTAAGACAGAATTTTTGTTGGGGAGTCAAGAAAAAGAAAGTGTGAGGATAGTGGCTGATGTTCTGGATGAAGAACTAACACACAGAATTTTCTTCAGTTGCAAGAAGAGATTCCCTTAGGTTTGAGTGTGAAGAAAAGAGGGAAAGGTGTAGTTCTAGAAGCAAAACAGACATTTGTGCCACTTTCTTCCCTTAAGTAGAAAGGTGCAAGGTGATGGGTCACGGCACATAGGAATACAAACAAGTGTGCAAGTATTTCCGTGGCTTTAGTGAGCATGGAAAATGCACCCTCCAGAGGGCAAAAAATAAAAACCATTATTTTATATGGACAGAAGTGCCTACCCTTGCCCTATTCCTTCCTGATACAAAATAATTTTTCTGGAGCATGATACAGCACTGAGGGTGGAGTTGGGACTCAAAAATAGAAACAGAACAAGCGAATATCCTATTTCTTATCAGCTGCATAGAAAGAGGACTCAGCTGTCAAATTAGGTTGGCTCAGAATAAAATCCAAAAATGTTTGCCTTCCTTAATAATCGATATTAAACCATCTCCATGAGCATAGCTTACTTCCCACCTCTAGTTGATTGGAAGCTGGGTGATCTGAATAAAGGCCATTCCTCCTCTCCGGGGTCATTTTTTTTAAAAATACAGCCAGGACCCAATGCTTGCAGAAGGTATGGAGGAGGTTATGGAAGCTGAGGGAAGTTTTACTCCTTCCCCTCTACAAAAGGCTCTTCAAATTATTTCACTGTTAACTTTAAACAAATGCAACCACAGAAGTTTTCAGGATGTAGTTTTCTAGGGAAAGTGCCACTATAAGAGATGCTATTTTTGCTCTTGCAAAACTTTGGTGAAGGGTGTGAAAACAAAATGCCTCAAAATTCAAAACCAAGAATTAAGCAGAAGAAAATTCACTCATCAGAACACAGCAGGATTATTATAATATATGCAACTGTAGGAAAAAATCCGTTGCAGAGGGAGAAAGAACAAACTTAGAAACGTCTCCAAAATGGAAGACAAAAGTGTGAGGGAAGCTTTAATTTTCAAATAAACTGTGATGTTCAGCTTAGAGAAATTTTTAATGGGGTCCCACTACAGAAACCATTGTTCCCCCTAATGGACAGAACTCGGAGTGTTTCAATACAAGCAGAAGGTAAACCATCATCCATCTGTGAGCTTGGAGAAGATGAATTCTCAGGTTCTGTTAAGCACTGAAAAGTTATAAATGCACACAAAATATAATTGTGGAATAAGAGGCAATTTGCTTGGCATAGATAAAAAAATATTTTTATATATCTTATTATTTATTATTGGTTTTTATTTTAATTGAAACCTCATGGGATTTAGAATTTGGGTCATTCCTAAACATGCAAAATAGACATGGCTATGGAATATAGTATATTAAATACTGTTTAATATAACATGGGCCTGTGAAACATGTAATATTAAACACTATTTCCTCAGGACAGAATTTATGTGAAACAAATGTTACACATGGAGCTGGTAACGATGAAGTGAATGCATATTTCATTTTGTTACATTACAGGAAATTAGATATCACCTTCTTATATCCGGTAGGCAAAAAGTTGCACATATATTTCAGACCAGAACTTCTCTCAACATGTGTCCGGCACATCCATCATTGAAAAGAGGCTATTACACAAGAGCGTGGCTCTCCGAAGGCAGGAATCATGGGGGCCTGTCTTCCATACTAAAATACCACATGCCCCAACCTTTACAAACTGTTCAGTAATTATCTGAGCCAAATAAAAAAATACATGTTATCACCAAGGTCATGAAATAACAAAGAATTATTAATATTATATTTGATTAGTGCCAGTCATTGCGTTATATGCTTTAATTATTAATTATCTTATCTTAATTTTCACAATAATCCTAATGATTTGGTACCTTTATTAACACAATCAGGGACAAAAATACCCCCAAGCAGTGTTGATGATCAGTCCATTGAACTTTTTCTTACAATAAGAATAATATAGCCACATGCTTGGAACTGGGACTTTTCAATGTCTCTGGATAGAGAGGTGAAGTGGATTTCTACAATACACACACTGGCTTCTGGTTGGGGATTATGAGTTCTCTTAGCCAGCAATGTAGGAGGAGGAGTGACAAGCGTGCCACTTCTGAGCAGAGGCTTTCAGCAGCATCCCATAGTTTTTCTGGATCCTCTTGAACCCCTACACTCAGTCCGTTTCCAGAAAGGCATGCATGTGAGGCAGGTCGGCACACAATGTGGGTGCTAGAGTCAGGCCCAGGGAACCCTCCAAGTAGAGCCGTTTCGTGGCCCTCGCCAACCTGTAAAACCACGACGTATGTTTGCATGCCATTGGGGTTTGAAGCTCATTCACCGCAGAAGAAAAGATTGAACACAACAGGGGGCAACTCTGTCAGTTACAAAACGGGTCAGTAAAAATTTGACCTCTGGCCTACTGACTCCAAGGCCACTGCTCAAAAGTGCAATGTTCTTTTGTCTCTAGTTGCAGTAAAAATGAAATTTGCAGGTCATTTATTTAAGAACTTCCCCATTTATCTGTTCAGTACTCAAATGTATATTGAGAACCTAAAATGTGCATTGAGAACCTAAAATGTGCCCAGCTCCATGCAATTCTAAAAAAAAAATCATGGAAGTGAATAAATTATCCTTGTCCTCAAAGAGTCAAACAAAAACACAGTGTTGAATCATCCCTTTTTTATAGTATTAACTCAAAGATCTTGAACTATATTAATAATCTGAAAGTGCTATCCCAACTTCCTTGGAGTTACTTCCATGGAGAAAGGGGAAGTCCAATTAGAAATTGGTTTATTGCTTAATTAAAAAAAACAAAACAAAAAAACTATAACTTAGGTTTAAGTGGACTTGAGGGTTAACATGATAGCAGACCAGGTATTCTAATTAAGAATATAAACATTTTATTAATTGCTTAATGGTGTTCTGAATATTTCGAGTTTTATTATTTTATTTCATCTCATACACTAACTTATTTAGTAGATGAGGAATGTGAAGTTTCAAATCGTTAATGTGAACTCAAGTTAATCAGTGACATACCTAGAATCTGACTTTGGTCCGTCTAACCCCAAAGGTTGTGTATATTCACTCTTCTACAATGCCTCTTTCTTATAATAAAAGCCTAACAAGCAGCAACTCCTTTTTAGCCACATGAAAATATTTCCTACACCCCCCAGGAAATTCAATGAAATGGGAAAGCCTGCTACTTGTATGTGATTCATCAGAAATAGGAGCAGCTTCCATTTTTCTATTATCTGAGATCATCAGTATAACTTGAATAGGATAATATTATGGTATCTTACCTGGTAATGTACCAGAGCTTAAGAGTGGACAGATTCTAGGTGAGTAATAATGTTTGGATATTGTCAAGGACTTGTGTATTACCTGATAAGTATTAAACAATTATGAATAGTAATAATTTTGAATAAACTGTATGAAAGCCTTCATATAAAGATAAAAAATCTATAGGGTAGACTAAATATGTTAAGCCAAACCAATATGACATATACATTCATGTGAAAACACATATAGACCTGTCTTAGTAAAAATAAAGTAAAAAATTAAAAATATGAGGTTTTCTAAAATTCAAATACTAATGTTTACTATTGATGTCGGAGCTAAGAGGGCTAAGAAATTGAGATAAACTTTGTCTAAATCAGAATGGCATGTCTTTAAAATAAAGGCTATATATATAATAATTTGCCTCCCTGTTAATTTTTTCCCCCATAGCTGTCAGGCTTTCATAAAAATCTATAATAAGCATCAAGATATTTTATAAATTACAAATTCTTAAAATCATAAAAAGCTCAAGTGCATTTTGTATTATATTTGCTTTATCCAAAACCAGTGAAACATTGGTATATATTATCATACCTTTGTCTTAGCTTGAGTTTAGGGGTTTTGCTTAGTTTCTATGAAATTAAATAAAATTTAAAATTTAAAACAAACATTTTTATTTGTAGGCATTGTACACATAACACTTTAATAAAATATGTTTTAAACTTTCTTTTGTTCTAAATTAATTTTCATGTAGTTGATTCAGTTTTGAAATTGTAACTTTAGAATATTAATATTACATTAGAATGAGAACAAAATTGCTTCTTGAGAGTTCCAGGAAATTTTTACACAAAAAACAAGGTCTATGCAATTTTTAATATTTCACCTTAATGTTTTTCCTAGTATAAAAGCTATGTCTGCTATAATATTTCTCTCAACTCTTCAGGAAAATAAAATACCACTATTACAGTCTGACCAAGCTTTAAAATTGTAGAGGGTCATATTGCTTATAAGTAGGATCAATCCACATTATTTGTGGTGGAAATACATATACAGAATGAAGAATGTTGATACCTTTATGAGACAACATTTAGGAGATTAACAGAAAATGTTTCAGTACCAGCAAATTCAATAGCAAAGTTTATATGTAGGAAACAATTTATAACACACTACAATTACTCTGGGAGTTTTACTAGCTTCTCAAACAAATGGTTGCATTTCCTTTGAAGCTTAGGATGTTATTATTCAATCCAATGGAGGAGTTTGTCTTTTGGTAACATGGATTTAAAGCAAAGCAATAAAATAGTAACTTCTAAAAGATTACATCTCTTACTTTTTTCCTCCCCCTCCCCACCCCCCCCTTAAAGTAAAAGTTACCCTGTAAAATGTCCTCTTAGATATTTATCATCTGTTCACCCGTGGCTAGGATCTGATTATATCTCATAGCATTTTAGTTAAACTTCAACTTATTTTAGTTGTTTTAGAGGAATGGTCACGTAATAGCTAGAGCGGCACTCACTTTTTTCAATCATTCTTAAATTAATTAGTTAAAAATAATCCAGACTATCATAGAAATTCTCTCATAGTCAAGGCAAAGTAGAAAACTGAGGCATCTGACCACATTTCTCTAATTTCTCTAAAATCATAAAATCAAGTCATATATATATATATATATATATATATATATATATATATATTTAATCTGAATCAAGGGCCTAGTAAAATAACTTCTATTTTCTAAATTAACTTATCTCTCTATGCAAATGTGTATATACACATTTATATTCTTGATTTAAGTTTAATCAGATAGAAACTTTTACCATTTTTCTGTGAGCTGGGGCATTATAGACAATACCTTACAATTTGTGACTGTTAAACAATTAAAAAATATATTATAGCTTAATTGTATGGGATAACTTTGTAATCTCCTTGGATAACAATTCATTTTTTACATTTTATATGGAAAATAAAGATTTAACATTGTTCTCAGTTTTCAAATAAAATTTCTCATCCTTCAATGGTTTTCTTCAGCTAATTCTGTTGTTCTTCTGTCTTTTATGCTTTGCCCTTATATTTATTTTTATTTACTCTGTTACCCCAAACAAGCCCTCTTGATAAGCATTTCTTTTCATTTTCTCTGTTTCCTAAATTATGTAGGTTAAATTGTATATACTAGAAATTGATTTTATTATTTTCTTCACTAATTTAGAATGCTATTTATGGTTTTTGTTTATAATTAAATTAGTAGTATATAATCTTTTCTGGAAAAAAATATTTTGGTTTATCAGACATATAAGAATAGTAGAGAATGATGCAATTATTTTATTTATTTTTAAATCACAGTTGACGTTCAATATAATTTTATATTAGTTTTAGGTGTACAGCATAGTGGTTAGATATTTATATAATTTACAAAGTGATTTCCTCCAATTAGTCTAGCACCCATGTAGTATGATACATATGTATTATAATATCATTGACTGTTTTCTCTATGCTGTACTTTACATCTCTGAGACTATTTGTAATTATAAATTTGTACTTCTTAATTTCTTCACCATTGAAATCCTTGTATCTGGTCCCTCAAAAATTTTAATTAGCATTTATTATGTTCCAAGTGCTCATTTAAAAAGTAAGAAATAGAAGTAAGTGATAAACATGGATAAGAGCAATGGAGCCTACTTTCATGGAGCTTACCTTTCAATCTGGGTCGGGTAAGCACACTCCGAATAAAAAAATTTTGAAAAATGACACATTTTAAAAGTAAATTTATATGCCTACCTATACATTTCTTACATTCTGACTTCATCTTCTTTCACCTCTTCATATAAAAAGTATTTATAATGTCATTTCTACAGGAAGATAAGTCACTCCTTCAGTATGATTGGTCAAAATTTTTAAATTATTGATAGTTTAGAAAGGTGTCTTTACTTTTACAACCTATTATAAAAGCTAAATATCTCTTTTGAAATCTTATATGACCTGGAAACAAATCTACATCAGACTTCTGAAAACATTTTCTGTAAAGGGCCAAATAGCAAATATTTTAGACTTTGTGGTCCATATGGACTCCACTGGAAATACTGAATTCTATCCTTGTGGTGCAAGTATAGCTGTATAGATCATACTTAAATTAATGAATGTGGCTGTGTGCCACTAAATTTTATTTATGAAAGCCGGCAAGGAGCCAGCTTTTACCCTGGGGTCGTATTTTGCTAACCACTGATATATATTAATTAGTTCTCTATGGTAATCTATTTTCTAAAACATATACATTACTTGCATAGTCAACAAAACCACTAAGCTATTTAACTAAATTAAAAATTCATAATTTTTTACTAACTCTTTTGCTGAGTTTCCAGGCTGCATTGGTTTATGAAAAGGACTGGAGTTCTGCACTCTCGATTGAAGTCCCAGCACAGTAACTTTATCAAAAACATGACCTCAGGCATGTATTTTTTTTTTTTTTTCCTTTAGGTTGTGATTCTCTTCATCTACCCAGTGATGATAATAAAAATATGTGTCACACAGTATATATTAAGAGTTAATCCACGCAAGTAGTAGAAACTAGTAAATTCAAAGCTTGGAGAATAATAGACATTTTATTAGCACAGAGCATTGATTTTGTATTTAGCTTTTCTAGCTTCCTTAGGGAAAAATAGCCAAAACCTGTTAGAGGTCACAAGAGTATGGAGGTGTTGTAAGGTCTAAGAAAAATGTTTCTGAAAGGGTAGAATTAAACTGGTGTCAGTATTTCTTTTTTCTGATACTAGTGATTTGGAAACAGAATAAAGTTTTGGAAAAATATGTCCTAGATATTAAGTTCCAAACAATTGCTTTATATTCTAAATTAGTAAAATATTGCTGTATTTTTCTTATAAATTCTGTTAATTATGGTTTCTTTTCTAGCTAATCATTATCAAAAACATATATTCATAGAAAGAAAATGGCAAAGGTCACAGCACTGAAATATACTTTCACAATAACCAGTGATTGCATGGAATTAATATCATTACTGATCAGAAATTGTAAATAAGAAATAGCAAATGAATGTACATTTGACTGTCTCTAAATTGTCAGTAAACAGTTTGGATCACTCATACATAGAGTATGAGGTAGTTTTAGATTATCTTTATCTTTTTTAAATTATTTACTTTTTATTTTTATATTTTTATATTCCACCTGTAAGTGCGGTCATATATTTTATGATTCTTTCAGTCTGACTTATTTCTCTTAAAAAGATAGTTGCAAGGTTCATCCATGTTGTCACAAATGGCTGTGTATAACACTGAAAGTAACAAAGAAACAAAAACTCATGGACACAGTCAATATAGTTCAGTGGTTCCCTGAAGGTAAAGGGGAAGGTGGGTGGGAGAGCAGGAGGGTGGGGGGAGGAGGAAGGAAGGGCATCAAATATATGGTGATGTAAAGAGAGCTGATGCTGGGTGGTGAGCACATAATGCAATGTGTAGACAATGTCATGTAGAATTGTACACCTGAAAACTATGTAATTATTACCAACCAATGTCACTCCAATAAATTTAACAATAAAAAATATTACTTTAATAACATTTATACCAGTGAAATAGAAAAAATAGTCATCAAAATATTAATATTATTGATGCTCATGTCATTCAATATGTTGGAAAAGAATTTCTGTCAAAGAAATATTTGTGCAAAATGTTAGTGCTTTTCCTTATGACGAATATAACACAAAACCCTGATGATGTGTTCTGTTACTAAAGAGAACCTGCCAACAGCCGATCAATACTGGGGATGGATATCAGTGCTAAAGTATTCACTAATGGCTATTCTAGGTCCCATGGTAGTTGAAGAAGAGCAAATTGTATCTTAATAAGAGTTACAGGTCAGTGATGACAGTGAAATATTGAGCATAACACAGAGAGTTTCAAAGTCATTTTTATCATGAAATTTAATCACTAAAATTTTATAGGATTGATGGGTTCTTAGAGCTTAACAAATCTTCTTTAATGTCCAATATGTCAGCATATAACAAGGTAAAATCTGATTATAATAATTTAATTGTTTTACAGTTTGATTTGTCAATAGGACCTGCAATGCACACCCTCCGGGAACATCTTCACACTGGAATCTAAATAAATACTTCCTCTATGAACTGGGAAGGAAATTTCCATAGATTCAGTATATTCTCCTGGTCTGTCTAGTGGTGCCCTTTAGAGGTATGACACACAGAAGCCCAGTTTGGCTGCAAAATTACGGAAAGCTCAAATTAAATGTTCCTTATACGTGATATGAATCCAATTTCATAAAAACCAAGTGCAGAGCTGATAAGGCACCTTTACAATCATCAGAGACAAAGGTTCCTTGGGCTGGCATAAAAGAGGAGGAAACGTGGAAACAGGTATGTAAGAAGGGAAGATCAAGATCATGTGAAGACAGAGAGAAGACAGCCATCTACAAGCCAAGGAGAGTGGCCCCAGAAGAAACCAACCTTGAGGATACTTTTGGCTTACACTTCTAGCTGCCAGAATTGTGAGAAAGTGCATTTCTGTTGTTTAAGGCATCTAGTCAATTTGTTACAACAGTCCTAGGAAACTAATATAGCTATGTATTACTCTAATTTTTAGTGGTTGGCAAAATGACAATACTTGTAGGCCTATATCCAAACATACAAATAGCAACAACCCTCGGAAAACTGATTGTCTTTGTGGGTGTTCTCTTAAAATGGAGAAAACGTCCTCCACACCCCACCCCCCAGAAGCCTCACAAATAGATTGCAGTCAGGAGCTATCTAGTTCTTACCAAAAATCCACCCACTCATTAATTATATAACAGATAATTCAGTGCCTCCCATAAGCTAGGTGTGTCCTCTAGCTCATGAGTAAAATCAATAGTGAGACAGCATCTGCTTGCGTGGGGCTCACCTTTTAGTTGTGAAGTGAGACGTGTGTGTCTCTTCCAGGTGTATCCACCCTAGAGCAAACCCCCAGGATTCAAATATACTCATAGTCACCACAACCATTCCTCTCAGCAACACTCCAGGTTATTACTTGAACAGAATTTAATCTCCACACTTTAATGACAGCTCAGGCAATTAACATCGCCTAAAGGGAATCTAAATGCAAACAGCTTATGCAAGGCAATATCCCAGAAGGAGATTTTAAGCGCCAAACCCCTAAGGAATAACTTATGCAAACAAGTATCGTTTTGAAGTAGTTTACCCTTAATAAATACTTACTCAAACGAAAGCCCTCAAGCAAATTCTAAAGTCTAGCTACCACCCTACAAATGCACACACACACACACACACACACACACACACACACACACACACACACACATGCACATATATGCATGCACAAATGGATGTCCTATGATCTTCAAATAGAATGAAGAGAACAGAATAAAAAATAAGTAGAAGCTCAAATGTATCCTAAACTACTGGCTTATTAAAAACATGCATAGCAAGGTATTTAAAAAAATATTAATTTTTTATAGTTAAATACAGATTTTTTAAGCCAATACACAATCACACATCCCCTCCTCTCCCCCCACATAGACACATGGAGTACACATCACACAAGGCATTTGTATTACTTCTTTCAAAGTCTATATTTTTCTTGATCAGTGAGTACTCAAGGCTTGCTTTCCCTAAATGAAGTATAGATAGAAACTTTGTAAAAGCCTTAACTCACCAAAATTGACATCCAACTATGACTTTGGAAATGTGATGTGATTATGGAGATACATTTAGAAATTCAAATCAGTCATTGCTATCTTTCTTTTAGTTTTTTTTTTTTTTCCAAAATGGAAATTCAAGAGCAGTTCAGTTCTTGCCGGGAGGGTCCCGGCCCAGTTCCTGCCCTGCGCAGCCCTGTGCCCACCTGTGGAGTGAAACTATATGGAAAAACTAATGTCAACTATGGAGACTGCTCTGGGCCCTCCCCCTTCTCTCTGTCTCTGTTTCTCTCTGTCAAAAATCAATAAAATAAATCATTAAAAAAAAAGAAGAGCTATGACTTAAAATTAAATAAACTTTTTTCCAATTTGATATTTGAGTATAGAATTAGAATACATTTTAAGTTCCAATGTTTGGTGTTCATGAAATAACATCATAGTAAACAAAAATTGAACCTTCAAAAAAATATTAACTTTAACTTAGCAATAAACATATGAAGACTAACCAACTGTACTATAACTGTATTAAAACTGAGTATAACATTTTTAAATGCTAATATAAATTATTAATTTTTTCAAGACAACCATCAGTTTGAAGGATCAATTGTTACCTGTTGAATGTTTAGCCAGAAAATCTAGGTAGTTTAATATTTTCATTAATTTAAACTTTGAAAGGTGGTAATTATTGTCCTCTTTTTAGAGGAATCATGCTGATATTTAATGCTGTGAGGTCCCAATTTAATACTGGCAAAAACCAAGATTATTTTCTAGGAAGTTTGTACTTCATACAATGCCACATTTTATGTACACACTGTTATACATTCTCTTAACGATGGAAAATGAAACTTGAACTAAATAGTAGATATGAGAATCCTTTCATATATAGGATCCTTGAACAGACATAGGAAGAATAAAATTGCTGTGAATTGGTTGTTAATTTAATTTGGGAGTGTTTTGAGTAGAATTTTAATTTTATTCTCCTTTTTTCTTGAATCTCCTTACTACATCAGTCTGAGTTCTACGCCTGCTATTATCAAAGCATTTTTTACATTATTCTAGTAACCTTTGAGAGGTTACTAGAGGTTACCAAAGGTTTTATAAAATACTGCTGCTCCATTCTCCTCCTATAACTAATTAATTTTTTCTGTGACTTCCATAGCACAACACCTGAAATAACTAATGCTAGTGAGAAATGACTAGACGGTTAAGCTATTACTCGAACTTAATACCTATTTTTTTTTTTTTAGGAATATACATTTTAAAAGAAGAGATTTGGAAGATAATATTCCTAATTTGAGGGTTAAGCTGAGGGGATGTGACTAAAACCAAATAAAGGCAAGTATTTGTTTTACCTGTAGACTGAACATATTTACAATTATTACAGTAAGAGTCTATTTTTTCTTGTTGAGTGTGGCTGCTGAGGAGAGGGGGGGACCTAATAATAGTAAATTTCTAAAAATGTTTCAAGTTGTTCTTTACTACAATAACACGAATCCTTGGGGTGTATTTAATCTAATATATTAGGTTTTTAAGTCAATTTTTACTACTTCTTGCTGCATGCAATTTTATTTTATTTTATTTTTTTAATATATTTTTATTTATTTATTTATTTATTTTTGAGAGAGAGGGACAGAGACAGAGACAGAGACAGATTGAGAACTGAACTGGGGGAGATCCCAGTTCAGCATATGGTTCCGCACGGGCTGGGGCCGGGGCCGGGATTCGATCCCCAGTCCTGCTGCTGCAAAGTGAGCGTTTAACCCACTGAGCCATCCCGGCTTCCCCTGCATGCAATTTTAATTCAGTATACGTTCAATTCTTTGTACCTTAAATATAAGTATATATGTGTGCATGTGTGTATGCACGTGCATATGTATATACGCATATGCATGTATATATGCATATACTTACATATATACCCAAACATGTATGTACATGTGATACATTACAAATATTAATATGTGTGTGTATACATACTTATACATATATACATATTCTTAATTATTAAGAATTTCTTAGATGTTTGTAATAATAAAATTGTAGTAAATTTATATGAAATAATATGAAATGACATCAGAATTCGCTAGGCTTCCTATGTTGCTTTACTTTTCTGTTTTTTTTCAGAATTATTTTTTCCCTAGTTAGTGTCCTCAACTTTAAATTATTGAAAACAAACAAGTTATGAAAACTATATTAGGATAAGGACTTCTATCTATTACAATTTATCCTAACTTAGCAATATCATTTAGGTAATCTGGTCAAAGACCTAGATAATACTTTATTATCAAACTTATGTAGATATTTACTTCAGAATTTTCAGTAACATAATTCTGTACTAGATTATTCACAATTCTATATAGTATGCACTTTAATTCATTTATTTTCTTTGTAGGTTTCTACCATTCATTTTAAATGTTCTCAGTTGGTTTATAATAATACCTGTTACTAAAACCAGTTTTTATTAAGTAAAAAACTGTTTAATATCTTTAATTTTTAAATAAAAAATTACTGTCTCCCTTCTTGCTTCTCCGTCCCTAAAATGTACAGGGTCTTCATTAATCAAAGCTTACATCAACCCTCTACTTGGCTATAAATCACACATAAGACTTTCAAGTGTGTCTCATAAGATCCTTTCAAGAAGTTTTCTTACCCTTTCAAGGAGTTCCACAAAAAACAAACAAAAACTAGAAAAACAGGTATTCCACCTCTAGTTTTTAAAGTGTAATCTTGATTGCTGATTTATATAAAAACACACAGACACACACAGAAACACACAGAAAACTTAGCCATTTCAAATTTATTTTTAAAAGAATTCTTAAAAGGAGAATGAAATAAAGTATGAGAATTTTTTTTTTTTACCAGTACTATACCTGGTAAAAAATCTGTAATTCACAAATGCCACAGTTTTAAGTGAGTTATATGCAGGTGCATTCCAAGATTGAAATAACGCAGAAATCTGTCAGGATTGTGAAAGGATTTATTTTTGTCTTCTATATTTTAATTCTCCTTCAATTTATTCTAACTATTTTTTCCTGGAGTTATTTACTTATTGATTTGGACTGAGTGTTTTGTTGGCAGGATGAGCTGTATTAAGAAAGAGACTTCATATATTGTACCAGAAGTTGGCACAATATTTTTCTCTTTTGTATTACTCACAGAACAAAACATTAGAACTAGACTCCTGTGGCATTAAAATAGTAAGACTAGAGCTCTAGTCATCAAACCCAATGACATGTAAATTGTCCCATTACATTAGTTTGTAGTTTTTAAAAACATAAAACATTACAACCCAGACACACTTTCCAACCCATGGTGCTTGCTGGAGCTCCTTTATTATACATATTAATTTTTTAGTAACTTTCAGAAGGTAATCAGTTCTATGCTTCTGACAGTGAACTCATATTCTTTTAAATACTGCATTAAACAGAGCTCTTTTTCATTATTTCTACCTGTTTGATTCAGTTCTCTGCATTTTCTATTTAAGACTCAAGCTTTGAAATTGCTGATTTCAATACTTCATGTTGTGCCTTTCTGAATATAGCTGACAATGCAGATGGAGGGAGATTGGACATTTAGGAGGACAGATGTATTCAGTAGAATGCTCAGGATGACCACAAGCAACTAATTAGATCTCCTGTGGGGAATGCTATGCCCTTGAAATACTTTTGCATCCTTGTTGTTTTAAAATCTTTAGAATATAAATCTAACGCTTATTGTTAGAGCTAAGTTGAATATGCATTCTCCATTTTTAAGAGTATACATTGCAGAAATGCAAGGTCAGGTTGAGAAGAATTAATATCATGGCTAAGGGTGAAAATTTAATTTATGGTAGTTTATCCCCATTTAATCAATTCACATCTATTTGACAGCCTAAAGCATTAACCTTTCAAAGGCCAAATGTGTCATTTTGTAATATCTGTGAAATCATGTTGATTGCTGAGGTTTGCAGAATTTAAAAATATGTTTAGTGTTTATGTAAGGTGTGTTTTGCTGTCTATGATTGTTTAGATCTTAAAGCAAATTGCAGCCTAAAACGTTTTCTATTCTATTGCAATATAAGAATTTAAATTGTACCCTCTATTCATTCTGTGGTAATAAAATACACACACACAGTGAAGGATAGACATAGGGCAGAGTGTAAACTACACTCCCTTGATGAGTCTTTGGTTCCATATTATATTGATTCTAACTGCACATATATTTATTCTATAGATAACAGTTGAGTTGAAAGTATAAATGT
Source organism: Craseonycteris thonglongyai (assembly GCA_004027555.1). Lineage (NCBI taxonomy): Eukaryota > Metazoa > Chordata > Mammalia > Chiroptera > Craseonycteridae > Craseonycteris > Craseonycteris thonglongyai. The sequence continues at coordinate 14,848 of PVKE010009840.1, read as the reverse complement.
AGCTGAATTGACATCTGTTACAAAAGGGACAAATATTATTTAGTATAATGAAATTAGTGGCATGAACAGGGTGTGAAGACATTGGCCATCTGCAGTGTTGCTAACTAGGTATTCATGTCTTTACTTAGTGTATTCTAAAATGTATTACAACAAGCTAAAAATGAAATGCTTTGACATGCTGTGTTGATCAAAAAATTCATTTAACAAAAATAACTTTGTTTAAAAGTAATTGAACATTAGAGCTTTCTCTTTCTCTCTTGTTTTCTCTCTCTCTATATATATATATTGAAACTATAGCACACTTCATAATAAGGTAGCTTTTTTAGAACTTGACTATATCTTTAGATATACAGATACATGTTTTCAGAAAATGAAATAATTGCTTCCAGTTAGACTTTGAAAATCAAAATACTTCCTAACTACAGTGTAAATATAGAATAAAAATTAAAATTTCTTAATCATGGAAGAATAACAAATAAGTTTGGTAGGTCAGCATGATGTTATGGGAAAAACAAAGAAAAAGAAATTAGAGGTGCTAGTTGAGGACAATAAATACTTCTGTGACATTGACTAAATTATTTAACACTTCTATAATATTTTCATGATCATTATTGAAGATGATACACTATATTATTGCTCAGAGTTCTTCCAACTTTAACTTGTTGTTATTTACTATATATCTGTGTGTTCTACAGTAGCTTGGACATCCCAAATGGAATGTGATTTAACTACAAGAGTACAAATAAATTTCATTGTACTCTGAGTGAGCCAACTAGGTTTAAATAATTGTAAAGACTACTTTGAAAACATATTTTTCCAACATTTAACCTTTTTATAAATGCATCAAAACTAAATTGAAAGTAATAAACATCATCAACTGAACGTATTTCTACATGGTTTTTGTTCATTTTTTTCCTGTGGTGTTTACTATTGATTCTTAAATTATATTTAACTCATCAAAGTTAATTAACACCTACTTTTATACATATCTTTATTCATAAGGGAATGATCAATGATGCTGAGTACCTTACCTATGACGGGCCAGATATAACTTCTAAATTCAAGCCCTCTTGGTGTACTTTGTGTGTGTGTATATGTGGCATATCTCAAGGCTGAAAATTAGGTTAGGGAGTGAGATTGTAAAGGAATAATTTAAGTAGAGACACTGAAGGGTTTTTTTGGACTGTACTTAAATAAAGTAAATTCAATACATAAGAAAAATAAAAAAAGTATATATGCAGATATTTTCACACGTCAACTACACTTTCCATATCACAAAATATGGTATCTGAGATTTGCTATCTCCAATTCTGACTTTGGCCATTCAGGTAAATGTCTCATAGTGCCCTCAAGCATAGCTGAGATTTATGTGACAATCTCAATGACTAAGCCCATAATTTGTTATATAAACTTTCATTAATATTTTTGTTAGGATCCAGACTTCCCAGCAGAATATCAACAACAGACATAATACAGTTAAAAATATTATATTTATATTCCCTCATAGATGTCATATTAAAATGACTTAGGAAAGCATTAAAATTAATACCTTTTCTTCATGTTATCTTTTGATGTTGTTAGGTTTTACATGGGAGGGATTTTTTGTTTTTCTGCCAACAGGGTTGTCACCAATGGAAAGAATTGATTAATCTGTGCCTTTTACTGGGTTAATTACATACGGGTTACCTTGTTAATTTGTGATTGTACGTGCAATCAACCTGTGTCTATTAGCCACAAAACAAATTAATTATGCAGTCATCTTATTTTCATCATATTTCTAAATTGCCCATCAGAAATTAAAGGAATGTTTGAGTTATAACTTTTTAAACAAGTTAGAACATTCTATTCTTCAAATAAGTCGCTACTATATTCACAGCTGCTATTATGCAGCTATGACTTCCAAAAATGAAAGGGTGAGGTTTTCAGAACTGTAGCTCCTTTAAAATCCCAGTGCAAAAGAGACTAATACGTCCTTTTGATCTACTTGTTATATTAAATACAGAGTATCTCCTGTTCCTCTTTTCTAGGATTTTAAGTTGCTCTGCTACCATAGTGACTGATAAAAAACAACTTCTTCAACACAATTTTCAAATGATTTTTCTTATTATTTTCACACCCAGATCTTTCCTCACTGCTGGTACGATGCTGAAGCTTTGTGTTAGAATAAAATGGACTTTCAGGTCAGAGAGATTTGAGGGCACGTTTCTGCACAGCTATTTGCAGAAATGGATGACCTATGGTAAACACTAATTTCTCAATTTCAACTTATTTTTTAAATACAAAATTATGACACCTATTTTTAGACATTACTGTGAAGAATTTACTAGATAACATTAAGAATCCTTGGGAATATTGAGAATATTACTGCCTATACGTACATGGCCATGAATTTCATATCTTTCATTCCAATTGTTAGGGAATACAATTTTTCGTTTTGAATTGACTCTGCCATTTTCTTCAAAACAAGTACTCAGGCATCTCACAGTTTCCAAACAGACAACCAGACAGCACAGTACAAGGACCACACAGGCCTTGAGAGACAAAAACTTCATGAGGATGAAAGGCCATGAAGCCCACAGATAAATTCCATTAAAGAGGCATAAAACTGTTTGCATGCTGTTATCTGCACAATGAGGTCACTGATAATGAAAGATGACACCTAATCTAGAAAAAAGAAAGTGGCAAGAAAATAGAATTTAAGAAAACACAAAGAGCTGAGATCCTCAGTCGAAAAACAGATCTAAAAGAAGGTATTGTCCTATGAGGTTATGAATTGGCAACATACAGCAACCCACACATTTTGGGATTAAAAAAAGTCATTGAGAGTTTCAGAGACTTTACACTCCAGTTACAACAGAGGATGTCGATTAACAGAGGGTGTGACAATTTTCAAGGAAGAAATACAGAGGCTTTTTAAATCAGAGAAATTTTATCTTTATTCAAAAGGAGACATTAATAAATTCCAGGTTATGTAATATAGTTGAAAGCCAGTAATGTTAAATTCTATAGTTCAATAATTGAGGCCATGGAACAGCACAGTAACCCTGGAAATAGATACTGGAAGATAGTTAGAAAGACATGATGAACAAAGTTAATTTAGGTAACAAAGAAAAATTATATTTCATCATCTTAAATAGACTGACAGTTTAAAATAGTCATATACAAAATGAAGAAAATGGAATATGAGCTAGCATGGGGAGTAAAATGTTAACTTTAGTTTGGACTGGTGAGATCTTTGGATGAGTTTCAAGTGGAAATATTTATCAACTAGATCTTAGAAAATCATGGGTAAATTAATTCACATGCGAAGTTTCTTGAGTACTTAATTATGCAAGATTTTTAAAAATACTGGAAAGAAATATAGTCAAATACTATCTTTTCCACATTTTCCCTTGATTAAATGTCATTTTGAAATTGAGATGGTTAACCAGATGAACTGTCTAGATAGCTAATTAACATTTTTAATACGTTTGGTTTAAATTTAGGAATGATTGGAAATGAATGAGCTATGATTAGGGACTATTATTTCAAGATTCTCACCAAAATCTTGGTTCTTTTCAGGGGGAGCGATGATGTCGTATATATATATATATATACATACACATACAGATATAATATATTTTAAATACTGGTGACATTTTAAGAGTGCTTCCCTAGATGATTTTTTGATGCTAAATAATCAACATTTAATATTGTATCTGCATAGCTTGTCCATGTGTGGATGCTATGTGTTTACACATACAAAATAGATAAAATGATTTACATCTTAAAAGTCTCACATAATTCTCACATGCAAAAGCTCACATATTCATAGCAGCAAGGGGGACTTTATGAAAGCAATGCAGAGGAAATAACTGTAATGTGGCACTGAGTGGATGAAAGACATTGGGACATTATATTTTATGATATTTCAGTAAGGCCCAACATAATTTTTTTTTTTTAGAGTAATTATTTTATCTTCAGTGCATATTTATTTTTATTTTACTTTTGACAGATAGAGAGAGAGACAGAGACACAGACAGCTAGAGAACCGAACTGTGGGAACTCCCCAGTTCAGCATGTGGGTCCTGCCTGGGCCGGAGCCGGGATTCGATCCTCGGTCCTCGGGGCCTCAAAGCGAGCGCTCAACCCGCTGAGCCGTCCCGGCTTTCCCTCAACATAATTTTTAAAAACATTCTTCCAGGTGAACAATACAGGCAGTTCATTTTAGGGTGGAAAAAAGTATTTTGAACTATTTTAGAGAAGAAGAATATAGTTTCTAAAATAAAGGCAAAATAATTAATATTCTCAAATTAAAGTTGATTGTATAAGAATTAAAAAATGAGTCTATACAGGGGATTCTGGGATAGCTCAGCAGTTGAGCACTTGTCTTGCAATCACAAGGTCCAGGGTTTGATTCCTGACCCAGCCCATGCAAACCCATATGCTGAACTGTGGTGCAATTCGTAACCACCGGGATTGTTTGGTGGTGCAGATGTTCACCTCTCGTGTAGGAGGACCCCAGTTCTGTTCCCACCCCACACAGGCCCACATCCACCTGTGTGGAATGAAACCAAGTCACAACTAACTATGTACAACAATGGAGTCTGCTCTAAGCCCTCCCCACTCCTCTCTCTTTTTTTCTCTCCTCTCTCAAAAACAATAGACTAAATCTTTTAAAAAATCAGTCTATATATATGACAGTGATTACATTTACCTTCAGTAACAACAATCAGGAAAAAATAAGAAGTTAAAATATATTAATGAACTTCTGTCATGTAAAATAAATGCAGAGATATGCATTTCATATCTGGAATAAACAGTTCCTTGTTCATCAGGGACAAATATTCTATTCTATTTTTCCTGAACTATCCTGAGCCATCTTCCATTTTCAGATTTGCCTCATAGTCCTTCTAGATTCTAAGCAGAAAAGTAAGAAGTTAGGGAGAGCTAAAAATGTGTACACATGAACTTTCTGTAACCTTTCTATGAAACCTGACTCAGGACTCCCACACAATCCATACTGTTTTTTAACATATTGTCAAGGTTTTGTTTTTTTTCAACATGGCCATATCACCCTCTAAGGTAAACTGAAAAAAACAAAACAAAACAAAAACATATTTTCAAATACTTTACACTGATACCTGAATAAAATGAGAGTTCTGTTACTAAGGAAAAAAGGAAGAACTTATTTTGGGTAAGGAACTAGCAGTTTTCACTATGCATTTTCAAGTAAGTCAGATAAAATCCACTGACAGATGAAAAATACATTCAAGTGTCATTAAATGTGATGGAAAAGAATAGGGAAGGATCAGGAAGGGACATCTATGGCATCTGCTTTCAGTCAGCAGTCAATGCACTATTTTCAATTCAGGAGTTGGCATGATAGCGATCTGATCACCCTCCTTTACTGATACAACTGGTGGTGTGGGCTCGGCCATCATTCACCACGTGATTTATTTGGGTAGCTACTGGAGAATGCTTACTTAGGATATGACTTGTCTATGGAATATGCAGCTGAATAGTTTGAAGAAGAGGGCTACTACATGTATATAAGTCACATCTTAGGACTTATATTTTATGAATTTCTATTTTAAATTTTATAGATAATAAAAAGTGGAGTTACAAACCAAGATTACAATAAAACTAGCTTTAGAATTTAGTTGAGATCTTTATATCATCATCTACTTTGAGTTACTATCTAATGTCCTTTTCATTTGTACATGAAGGACTTCCTTTAGCATTTCTTATAGGGTAGGTGTAGTATGATGGTATTGAATTCCTTTTGTATTTGTTTACTTGGAAATGTCATAATTTCTCTCTCATTTTACAAGACAGTTTTGCTGAATATAGACTTCTAGGTTGACTTTAGTTTTCTTGCTTCGCATACAGGAGACTCCCAGTTTGGTTCCCGCCCCGTGCAGCCACACATTCACCTGTGTGGAATGAAACCATTTCACAATCAATGATGTACAACTATGAAGACTGCTCTGGGCCCTCCCCACTTCTCTCTCTGTCATTCTCTCACCTTCTCTCAAACAATAAAATAAATCTTAAAAATAAAAGATCTAAACACTCCCTTTGGTCATTTATAAAATACATAGAGAGAACGTTATTTATAATCCATTGATTTCCAGTTGGCTTCATAAAGTCCTGTACAAGACCCCTGGCTTTGTCACCCTTTTATGCTCATGATGGTAGAGTAAGGATGATGGACTGTTCAGGGCTGTCACCTATTACTGATATTCCTCTCTAGTGGCCCACCTCTATATTCATATTGTGCTTTTGCACGCAGAAAAACACTGGAAAGGTCATAATCAACGAATAGAAAAGAAAAAAAAACAGCAGAAAAGTCTTTCTTAATGTCCTATTTTACTGCCACTTGGATATAAATTTGCCCACACAAAGTTTAGCTTCAAATTTTAATGTCCTCTATTCAGATTCAAAGTCAGCAGCAGTGAATTTTTCTTTTACTGTCCTGATGCTTGTAATGAAGGTTAAAGAACTATCATTAATAGGAAATAGAGTAGAATGTTTATTAATGTTGGACTTTGAAATAACTGCTGATAACATAGTATAGCAGCAGGTCTCACACAAACACCACTAACTCAACATACTCACACGTCCAATTTACACTCCTGCGTGGATATTGGGAGCACCAGAAAGAAAGGCTGTTTGGAGCCGCTTGGCAAGTCAGCAGGTAGAAAAACGAATATTTTAAAGCTGTCAGCTTTACCTGTGCTTTTAAAAAAGTGATTCTACTCCACTGTACTTATGAAAAATTTCAAAACATTTTAGGAAAACAAAGCCCAGGTAATACTATGGAGTTCTGCCCACTCTTCTAAAACAACACAGAATGCTGTATAGACCAGACATAATATATTCATCCCCATGGCTCTGTCCTTCATGATGTGACAACCTCTGCTGGCTTATTGAGCAGCTGTGGGAGAAAAAGTAGATGAGTTTTCTTCGTTTTGTTTTTTTTTTCAGGTTTCAATTGGAACATATCTGATAAATAAGCAGGTAGTATAATCGAATTCTACTGATTACACTAATGACAGAGTTTCTAGTGAGTTCTAGTGTCTTCAAAGAGGTCATTCACTAGGGAAGCTGTGAAGTAAGTAAAATTATCCATCAATCTACACTTAATAGTGGATTTTTTTCTTTTTTGACTCATCATATGCACAAAGCACTGATATGCTGTTGATGAATGAGAATGATGTTAATGATCATGGTTACTTGATTTTAGTTCAGCCTGCCATTCACCTAACCTAAGTGGCAAAGATGCTGTAAATGATAGGCATTGTTATAGCTTCTTGGGAGAAAAATGAGGCTTCTCACTAAGAAAACACTTTATCTGCAACTTATCCAGGGTATAAATTCATTGCCTTTATGCCTTTATTCTTTCTGCATTTGTTTGGTTGCTTGCTTATTTAGGTTCACCTTTAGGTAACTATGCATACAAGTATACATGAGAAACTAAATTGCAGCCTACATTTTCCACCAGAGTATAAAATGTTAGACCCTAGATTCAGCTTGTCCAACCCATGGCCTGAGGGCCACATGCGGCCTAGGATGTCTTTGAATGTGGCCCAACACAAATTTGTAAACTTCCTTAAAGCATTATGAAAAAATTTTGCAATTTTTTTTTTTAGCTCATCATCTATGTATTTCATGTGTGGACCAAGACAATTCTTCTAACAATGTGGCCCAGGGAAGCCAAAAGTTTGGACACCACTGCCCTACCAGAGAGCTTTTGGGCAAGTAACTGACATTTCTTTCTGGAACTTTTTCCTGGCCATAATAATTTCAGTATATTTTCACTAAGCAACAAGATATACACAGAAAATTATAAAAAGAGATGAATGAAAAATGAAGTTCCTGTATGTATTTCAACCTTGGGTATACATTATTTTCACTCATGCTTTACCATTACTATCACAGATTTTTAACTAAAGACTGTAACCTAGTTAGGCGGAATGGAGACTTTTGTTGACAGAAAACCAAGTACATTAAGATAATTTATATTAACATGCTACAAAAATATTGCAAAAAAACCATTCCATTGAGAATATAATTTAATCAGCTTTATTCCTGACCTCTGCCAAGACCAACTAGTGGTCAATTACTATTAAAAGTACACATACTGTAGTATAAGTACCTGTCCAATTTTACTTGCATTAAAATATATAAACAACTGACTTTTCATTCTTTTTTTTTACCTTTTTTTTATTGTTTTGACAGAGCGAGAGAGAGCGAGAGAGAGAGAGAGAGAGAGAGATACAGAGACAGAGACAGAGAGAGAACTGAACTGGGGAAACTCCCAGTTCAGCACATGGGTCTGCATGGGCCAGGATTCGATCCTCTGTCCCCAGCGCTGCAAAGTGAGCGCTTAACCCACTGAGCCATCCCGGCTTCCCCTGACTTTTCACTCTTTAAAGATTTATTTTTTGTTTAAGAGAAGATGAGAGAGAGAGAAAGAAGTGGGAGGGCCCAGAGCATTCTCAATAGATGTACTTCATTAATTTTTTAACACACTTTCATTTCACACAGGTGGATGTGGGGCTGCACAGGATGGAATCGAACTGGGGACCTCCCTCATAGGAGACAAGAACCTTTTGTGCCATCTCAGGGGTTACCAGTTGCACCACAGCTCAGCATATGGTTTTACACAGGCCAGGACCAGGATTCGATCCCCAAACCTTGCTGTTGCAAGGCAAGCACTCAGCCTGTTGAGCTATCCTGGCATCCCCCACTCTTTGTAAAGTAGCCAGGAATCTTTTGGTAGAGTGAAAAATTTTATGAATAATTTGAGAATGGACACATTTTCTGTCTTTATTCTTAACATTCAACATGAATCATTTATATAATTGTTGACAGAATATTAAATTGTACTTCAATATATTCTAAAACACCAGTGTTGTGATTAAAGCTATTTTATTGGATAACTTGCCATTTCTACAATAATTTTCTCCTCTGAGATCTGGAATTCTTGACATTTTAAGAGTTAACTCATGTTTATAGATGCTGAAGATAGTATTTTCCAAATATAACCACACCGCTATAGATCCAATTCACATACTCTTTCTAAGTTATGATGTTGATACATCTCTTCAAGAAGGATTTCTCATCCTGCTCAAACTAGACAGACCACAATGACTGCCTCACCCAGTGGAATATAACATAAGTGATCCTGCAAGACTTTCTTCTCTCTCTCTCTCTCATTCTCTCTCTCTCTTTCTCACTTGTTGCAAACCCAGTCATCATGAATTAGGTTTAAGCAATAATCCTTCAGATAGTTCCAATATTTAGCCTTCAAGTCTCCCAGATGTGATATTAGGCATTGTGGATTAGAAAAAAGCAATGCATACTGTGCTATGCCTGAAATTTTGATCCACAGACACTGTTTTGTTCATAGATTTTTTTTTTTAATTACTAAGTTTAGGGTTAATGTGTGACATGTGTTAGTGATAAAAAAAATAACATAGGTTAATTATTTATTGCTTTACAACTAAGAGTGTTGTCCTTATACACACACCCAAACACAAACACACATACACATACACACACAAACTAAAATTTGAGTCAGTGAATTTGAGAGCAATTGACAGGTAGAATTTAAATAACCTTGAAAAGCAAGTTAGGAGTGGTATGGTGCCTGTGGAGGATAAGTGTTATTATTTAGTAGTAGAAAATCTAAAAAAAAAAAAAGGACAAAACAACAAACAGAAAAGACTTCTTCACAAAAAATAAAAAAGAAAGGAGAAGAAAAAAAAATGTACCTAATGAAGGTAGATGACAAAGTTAAGGATATTTGCGTTGAAGATACTGGCTTGCTTCTTTGAAACAAATTTAGTAAAATATGAATGCAAGGAGATTAGCTAAAGAATGAATGAATAAACATACGAAAGCTATTGCTTTTTGTCTCTGGAAATGAATTTTATCATCCCTAGCCTCAGAGATAATAAATGATACTAATTTTATTAAATGTCTTCTCAGGTAATTTTACATCAAGGGCATTATTGACAAACATAATCTAAAGATGATGCTGACACTGTGGCTGCAGAAGTCTTGCTTAGATCTCAGAAAATTTGAAATTGGCTTCTCAAACAGAAAATTCATGCTCCTAAGAATCTTAATGGTACTACCCTATACTAGCTTTCTAGGAAATTAACATAGAGAAGAGTATATTCCATCAAAAACCTTATATAGGCGTTTTTCCAATGGGGAGAAAACGAAAACAAAATTTCTTGTAAGTCCTATAAAAGACCCACAAAGTTTTTAAGAAATTATAGCAACAGATCTAAAACCTGGTTGTAATCAAAGGTGGAGGTGATACAAAACACACAAATATGCCTTTGTAGACAAACAGAAGCAGGCTGAGAAAAATACATGGCAGCAAATATTAGTCATATATTATGGAAATAAAAAAAATGACTGAAAATAGCCAAGAATTTAGAGTGTGCATCAAGCAGCTGTGGAAAATTATTCCCAGGAAATTAGAACTTAATAAGTAATTGGCAAGCATCATGTGCTCAGCTGAATTTCATAATATCTAAGAATCAGTGACTTCTTTTGACTTCAGTTTTCTCCCTCATTGAACAGGGTTATCTGTGGCAATTACGCCAAGCCTGCATAACCATTGTATATATGGAGTGGGAAGTATATTCACATTTTTCTGGATTTCATGGGTCCATAGAATGCTAGGGTTTATACCTGTGTAAGAATTCATCTGCATCTGAATCTCAGCTGCTATCAATTTCTACCCTGGCAACACCATACCTCAATACATTAGTCTCATTTATTATAATGAATACTTTACCCACAGGTTGGTTGGATTATGAAACCATGGGAATTATGGTTTTAGACTAGACAGACAATAGGCTTTCAAGCATAAAAACCTTAGATTTTAAATACCTGCTTTTATTTGATTACCAGTGAGACTTTAGAATAAGCTCGTCCAACCCCGTGAGCCACAGGTGGCCTAAGATGGCTTTGAATGTGGCCCAAGACAACTTCCTTGAAACATTATGTGATTTTTTTTTTTTTGCATTTTTTTGTTTTTAGTTTATCAGCTGTTGTTAATGTTGAAGTATTTTGTGTGTCCCAAGACAATTCTTCCAATGCGACCCAGGGAAGTCAAAAGATTGGACACAATTGCTTTAGAATAAGTATGTAATATTTTTAAGCCTCGGCTTCTTCATCTGCATGAAAAAATAATAGCAAAATTATATCATATTTCTAAGTTTCTGAGAATTAAATGAATGCATGCAAAATGCACATCTCAGAACAAACATGCAACCATTTATGTCTATTACTGATTGACAGGAGCCCAGTGGCTACTTGGGAAGACTGATACTGACAGGTCTGGAGACAGTGAATATTTTGTAGCTGCTAACTGGTCAATATCAATCCAAAGATTCTAACTTTCCAAGACCTAGGAAGGAGAAATTATGTCAAACATTTTTAATTTAGCACCTAAGCAATAAGTCCTGCCTAATTGGATAATCACTACCGGTAACTTTTCTAACTTTTATTAGCTGAGGTTGAAATTTGTAATTACAGAGCTTTCTACGAAAGAGGCTGCCATGTTCCAGAAATAAAAGAAATGCAGTCCATTTATTTGATTATTATAATGACTAGACCTAGGCTACTTTATAGACTTTCCTCTCTTTATTCACCTCTCCCCTCCCTGCAACTTTCTCTACTGGGTTTATTTATGATGAACTGTCACCAAATCCCAGAAGGCTTAAATGCGTGCTCTTTTCAGCTACTTTAACTCAAACAAATTGTTGTTTACATTATAGTCCAAAGAATGGTCAGCCTAGTGCTTAAGATGAACAACAATGCTGTCACGGAGACGATTTGTATTTTCAAATTCACATTTCTTTTTTTACAAGGCATTTTGGAGTTTCAGACTCATTCAGAAAAAGAAAAAAAAATGAGTAAAGTTATTACAATTCCTCAGCAGGGATTGCTGAACAGATAGCTGAGTTGTTCTGACCTTGGGCAAGTAGAGTTACCATAAGCAATTGGGACATTTTGCTTCTGCTTATCATTTTGGGGTCACCAGCTGCTATTGTAAGGGTGATGGGCTCTGGGAACTCAAGCCACAAAATTTAGAGGGGCTATTGGGCAATCCAGGGATGAATAAGAGCTTCTGCCTCTGAGGAATTGTTCTGTGTGCATCTTTTGCCAGTGGCACAGATCCGTAATAGAAGTTGAATAAGAGAGATAATTGGAATGGGAGAAAGGGAAAGAGGAATCAGGTAAAATAAATTACACAAAGTATTTGATTCTGAAAGTCAAATTTATATCCTGTGTATAGTCAGTCCCTTTCTTCCTACCTGGCTATGGTGACATTTCCTTATCACATTGATAGCACATACCCCAGTCTCTCAAACAGATTTTGTTCCTGAGGCCTCAGGGACCTTCTAGATTCCATTGTTAATAGACACAAAGCCAGAGAATAATTATGTAGTTCTTTTAAACCATGGAAGGATAGCAAATTTAGTTTTAAAGTTAAACATGTTTGGTAAATTATACATGTACATATACAGTATGTGACAGTAAGCTATTAGAAATAGCCTCAGGGTAGTCAAACTTTGAACATTGTAATATTTATTTTCCTTTAATTATATATTTGCATGTGTAGTTGTTCATAAAATATTATCATTACTTAGTTTAAAACAATCTTTATTTTACTAGAATATATAATTGAAAGGAGGCAATTTAGCAAAACAGTTTAAACCAAGGAAGTAATGCATGAATGAATATAATATTGAAGTCTTCAAAATATTCACTAAATATTTTTTTAATAAACTTTATTATTTAAAAATATTTTATTACATTTTTATCTGGCTGTACAAATTTCAATTGAGGATATGCCAGTAAAGTTGATATCTTGTAATGAGTATAAAATAAACATAATCTTAAAAATAGAAATAATTTACTGTTTTGCCTGTGTTACCATTATGAGTAATACAGAAAATGTTTATCTTGTTACCATACTAAATTTTGTCTTTGAATAACACATCACATTTTTCAGATGTTAGGATGACATATAATGAGACACTGCTTCAGAGCACCCAAGAGATGAAAGATACTTTGTGCAAATCATTGTCTTCTTTTTTAGTTTTAAATAATCCCAATATTAAGTCCCTAAAAACGATTCCAATGAAAAACACTACACGTATTTAGTGTCATTAAAATTTACATCTACATATGAAATTCTTAGAAGTAAAATTTCTGTAAATAAAATCTCTATAAGCAACACAAGTAAGTATATATAAGCTACGTTTTATCTCTGTCCGCTTCTTAATCCAGGATTGCTAATGACCATTAACCCTACTCCCGTTGGACAAGTCATTAATGATCTATAAAGCAATTAAATGTCCTCTGTTTAGATGTCCTCAGTAGTAAATCATTTTGTTAACATGTGAAGATAAGATTGTATTTTAAATGCTGTAGAAGTAATCACCTAAAACTAGTTTTCAATTTCAAAATTGTATGTATATTTAGCTATATTGACAAAACTAAAAATAGAAACACATCTTTTAGAAGCACACATCTGTATGTTATGTAAAGGCACCATGGTCACAAAAATATTTCTGTGTGTGTGTGTGTGTGTATGTTCTTTTCATAGTAAGTCAAATTCTGCCATATGGTGATCAACTCCATTTACTGAAATTATATGGATATAACTACACATTAGGCATCATGATTACAATCAGATGAAATAATCTCCATAATTGTATTTAGTATAGCCCTGCACCTGTTTTCTATTTCAATGATTTTCCTATCAGTAAGTCAACCGTTATCAGAATTTCCCTGCCATGCAAAACATTTATTAAACGTCTGCTTGTTTCAACAGTCATTTTAAGGTGAGATGCTGGCTAGAAAGGATAGAAAGTCATGCTTTCTGTTATCAAGGAACTGTGTGTATAATATATAATGCTTACGTATAGTAAATGTTATCTGCAGGGTACTCTTGAGGCAGTCAATATAATTTAACCAATAACATCAGTGTGAAGACATAAAAATCATAAAGAATTACACTGTGATCTATCTTTAAGAATCAGAAAAGAGAGGTGATTGTGGGTGGTGAGCATAAAATGCAATGCATAGATGATGTAATATAGAGTTGTACACCTGGAAACTATGCAATTGTTACCAACCAATGTCACCTCAATAAATTTAACAATTAAAAAAAGGAATCAGGGGGAAAAATAACTTGTTCCATTCTCTGCAATCTATATTCATTTTATAAGGAATTTTAGCTGGACTGAATAAAATCTATTTAGGCTTTTAATTTGTGGCCTTTTAGGTTTAGCCTTATGATGTTAAAAAGAAATTGTATTGGGGTGAAGTTAAATTGACAAGGAAAACTTTATTTAAGATTATTGCAATAGGTGAATGATACTGAACTCAACTTCCCTGAAAGGCGGGGGAGTTTATAAGCACTGGGGTAAACTAATAAGAAAGTACTAAGTAGGACTTTTGTGGGAAGGTTTTTTTTCACGTGATAAGTCATCGGTGTTTGCTAATTGGCACTGATTGAATTTAGGCTCCTATTCTCCAATAGAGACTGACAAATAGAATCACTAAATTCCTTGATGATCACATTTCAAAGGAATACATTCCAGGTTCTTAACAAAAACTGTTTCGGGTTGTAGGTAATTAATATATCAAAGGGGTAGACAAAGAATTTACAACCACAAATTTTCTAATGTTTATGCTCTAAGAAAAGAGTAGTGAGGAGCTATGTCGGGGAGATACTAGTTTAAAGTTTAGAAAATCTGAAGGAGTCATTAAAACTGTCTTGGTTAATGTCATATGGAGGCTTCTTTATCATATACTGATATAATAT